>CAUYQU010077639.1:0-44656 GCA_963574635.1 Cheracebus regulus
TTGGGGGGAGATAGCATGGGGAGAAATGCCAGATATAGGTGAAGGGGAGGAAGGCAACAAATTACACTGCCACGTGTGTACCTATGCAACAATATTGTATGTTCTTCACATGTACCCCAAAACCTAAAATGCAATATAAAATAAAAAAAAATAAAATAAAATAAAAAAAAAAAAAAAAAAAAAAAGAAAAGCAGTGATTTCCTTCCCCTGTGGCCTTAGACTTTGAAGGATATCTTTGGGGCACTGAAAGGACATGGGGAGTCTAGAGGCCTGGGTTCTAGACCTAGTTCTGTAGCAGACTAATCGTGTGGCCTAATCCCAGTCACTTTCCTTCCTAGGCCTGCTTTTTGGTTATCCATAGATAAGGAGGTTAAGTAGGATGATTTCCTTAAATCTATTTAGCATTTTATTCAGCTTTTCTCACACAGTCATTGTGGACATACTAGGTCTGTGCTAGGCTTTACACACTGCCTTAAATTGTACGATCTTTTGACCTGTCTACTCAACTCTTTATGAAGCTTCACGTGGTTAGCGTTTATTTCTCTACTTTCCCCAGTTTCTCAGAAGGTTCCGCTGTTAATGGTCGGTGTGAACAGAGTGGTTCAGATATTGGATTTGGTGACTGTTGGTTGCAGGTGCCGGGTGGGCGAGAACTGGTGGTACCGAGGCGAGCACTGTGAGGAGTTTGTGTCTGAGCCCATGGTCATAGGCATCACCATCGCCTCCGTGGTTGGACTTCTCGTCATCTTTTCTGCTGTCACCTACTTCTTCATCAGGATTCTTCAAGCACACCATAACAGGAGTGAACGAGAGAGGCCCTTCAGGTAAATAAGGAAAAGAGCTCTCTAATGGAATACATTGTTGCATTTACATATTTATGTAATACTTACCATGTGCCGAATATGGGACAAGGAGCTGGGAGGGTGGAAGAGAGCTAAGAATTTGAGTAAACATATGGCCCTTGTCCTCAAAGGGGTGTCACATTGAAGAAAACTAGAAATAGCACTAAGCATAAGATGCTAAGGAGCCTAGATGAGGTATAAGTTAGTTTTGTCTGGGGAAAAAGCCTCAAACGTTTTAATGATGGCTGTGGTAATATGCTGGAGAGAAAGAGTAGACATTTGTTACTTTTGGGCTGGGATGCTTTCTAGCTGGCTGAATGAGCATGAGCAAAGTCAGGGAGGCATGTATGAACTTCAAGGTGCCTTGAAGGAAAGGCATAGTTGAGTGTGGATGGAATGCCTATTTCATGGTCAGGGAGAGTTTGGGGAAGCAGTGATGGAGATGAGACAGAAGAGGTGAATATTCCTTCAGGGAAGACCAGATCTGTTACAGCTTTCTCCTCTTTGGCTCTTATGAGTGGTAATTAGCCAGATTTTAAATCTAGGTAAGGGTCTGTCAAGAAATGAAATCTCATTCTCTGTTGAGTTGAGTGTGGCTTCATTGATGGGGAAATAAAAGCTAGTCCATTTGCTAGACGACGGATTCAAGGAGCATTATCACATGTTATACTTTGCTTCTGTGCGTCTAAAGTCTACAAGAGCTACAACCTGAAGTCCAGTTTACCTTCCCTCACCATTGGACTTAGCTAGGTCCTGGAGCACCTGGGATGCACCTCCATCATTGTTATTATACTTTTTATTGTATCTGACTTTTCATTAGACTGTAATCTCATTCAGGGCGGAGGTGACAGATTATTTGTATCACCAGCGTGTAGAACAGTCCTATGTGCATAGTCAATGCTTAGTAAATATGTGTAGACCTGAGTTCAATGTAATTTAGACCCTGCTTCCCCTAGACCATAATATTTGTATTTCAGTCAGATTTGCTGTGTGACGACACGCTGATTTTCGATGTGTATAACTCTGGGAATGATGAACCTGTAGTTTATGAAATACTATCTACTGGCAGACATAGTTCCCAACATTTATAAATGCCAGGCACTATGGCAAATAAGGTGAATGAGACATGGAGCAAATCCATGGGGCACTTGCCATGGTCGTGAGGAAATCACGATAACACCTGACAATTTTTGAAATTGATCTGGATATTTTTCACAGTTACCTCCTGCCATTTGTGTGAAGTTCACCTAGTTTTCTTTCCCAACAGAAATCTAGTCCCAGGTAAATACTTTTCCAAATAGTTGAGCATCCAGACGAGAGCCCGAATCAGTCATGTCTTTCTTTTAGCGGCTCCAGCAGGCAGCCTGACAGCCTCTCATCCATTGAGAATGCTGTGAAGTACAACCCGGTGTATGAAGGTCACAGGGCGGGATGTGAGAAGTGCGAGAGGCCCTATCCTCAGCATCCCTTCTACAGCCCTGCTAGTGGAGAAATGATTGGTGGTCTGAGCAGAGAAGAAATCAGACAGATGTATGAGAGCAGTGAGCTTTCCAGAGAGGTGGGAAACTTTGCATTTCTGTTGCTATACTGTTGCAGTTGCAGCTACTGCTGATGTGTGTGTGTGGGTGTGTGGGGGGTGGGTGTGGGTGTGTATGGGTGTATGCATGCATGCACACGGCTTTAAGAAAGTATAAAAAACATTTAGTAATTGCTTTTTACCTCATATCTCCCAGTTAGTAAGATATGCACAGAGTATTCAATTCTGAGCGGTACCTTATTTCCCACTCGATGGCGCTTTTTTTTTTTTGCATTGTTAATTGGTACTGTCTCCTTCCTCCCTTTCTTCCTTAGAAATATGTCTGATTTAGAGCAGGACGTGTAATATCCAGAGTAGTATATGTAGGTTCTTCCATTTCTCTGAAAGTGCATTCTTTCTTATAGCACACTTGTGAATAGCCCAGAATGTAACAATTCTTGATGAAAATTAGAACTCCTTTTAAAAGGCTGTTGGGGTTTTTCTAACGTCGTTTGTGGCCTACTTTTTCTTTTTTGTTTAAGGAAATTCAAGAGAGAATGAGAGTTTTGGAGCTGTATGCCAACGATCCTGAGTTTGCAGCTTTCGTGAGAGACCAACAAGTGTAAGCTTTTGAACCAGCCCTCCACTCCAACCTACAGACTTACCATGTGCCTTAGGTTGTCACACCTGAGTGTGCACATCATTTCCTGTCCATGTGACAGGAGTCTTGATGATAACCAACATTTGTTGAGTTCTTCACAGTTTATGCATGTCCGTACAGATTATCTCATCTATTCCTTAAAACAGCTTTGTAAATTGGGTGTTTCTCATTTGAGGAAAGGAAATCTTGGAGACATGAAGGGACTTACTTAAGATGACAGTGATAGCCAGTGGCAGAGAAGATTTAAAACTAAGATACTACCTGTTGTGGACTAGAGATGCCTGGACTATGTGATATTTTCTCCCTTGTTATCATAGGTCTCACCAGTGATCTGATGCCATAAAATATTTTTTATAGAGAGTTCCTTTGAAGAACATTTGAGTAGCCATAAGTCCTTACATATTTCAACATACTCTTTTTTTTTTTTAATTTTTTTTTTTTTTTTTTGAGACAGAGTCTCGGTTTGTCACCAGGCACCAGGCTGGAGTGCAGTGGTGTGATCTCGGCTCACTGCAACCTCCACCTCCAAGGTGCAAGCAATTCTCCTGCCTGAGCCTCCTGAGTAGCTGAGGCTACAGGCAGATGCCACCACGCCGAGCTAATTTTTTTGTATTTTTAGTAGAGACAGGGTTTCACCATGTTGGCCAGGATGGTCTCAATCTCCTGACCTCGTGATCCACCCGCCTCGGCCTCCCAAAGTGCTGGGATTACAGGCATGAGGCCACTGTGCCCAGCCTCAACATATTGTTTCATTTCTATCTCTGTAGATACTTTTCAGTATGCTTTGAATTACAGATCTCATTAAACTGTATCTCTTGCCTCTATCAAGTTTATCTTATTTTCCCATTTGCTTTTCTCAGGATGCATTTTGGGCAAATGTCGGTAATTTTTTTGTTGTCATAGGTTACAAAATAAACTATCTTGAAAAGAGACCATCATGGGTAATAGTTGAGTATATTGGGTAGGATTACAGTTTGGTATTGATATTTGTTCCTACTGCTCCCTTCAAGGAAGTGTTTGCTCATGGAGGGCTAGACCAGGTATCTTCACTTGGCTTTTAGAAGAGAAAAATCAGAGCAATTCATGCATGCTTATAAAAGAATTGATGAAGGGTCAGAATTACACCTATGACCCTGTGTGGAACTCCTGCTCCTTTGCTCAAAATTCTTTTTCTCTGATAGGCGGCTCCTTTGCTCATGTTTCCTCTCTAAGGGAAGGGACACATTGATACCTAAGGAAACTGAGAAAGATGCTTTTCTAATTCCACATGCACGGTAGAGATACCTCTAAAAATCTCTGAACATCTGACTTGGCTTCTGGGAGGTGCTGCCAGTCTTGCTGAATGCAGCCAGAGCAGTATCATCAGGCATTGGCCTTTTAAACCAGAGAATCCATTCATCTCTGCACCTTCAGCCAGCAGATGGCCCACGGCTCCATTTCAGTAGTATCCAATAGAAAGAACATGAATGTTTTTGTCTTTCCTAAGACCCTTTAGAAGCCTCTCAGAGCTACCTGCCTGAATATGTTCACCAAATTAAAAATACATCTTTTCTACGCTAAGACATCGAAAGGAAGGATTCGGGAGAGCCTTAAAGGAATAGGCAGATGGATTTTGTAACTTCCATTTCTTCTGGTGCACTGTCAAACATTAAAATATACAAAAAGGATCTATGAAACAAAGAAGATTTGAACTAGAAGACCCTGTGAAACAAAAGAACGTCCACACAGACTCTGTAACCTTAGGAGGGTCATAGAGGGAATATGACCTCGAAAAGATGTTAGGCATACAATCCATACAGCATTTTTAGTTTTTACTTCGTTTCAGAGTTTTCATCTATCAGGTAGCCCAAAAAACGTTCTCAGATTTGATTCAGTTAGTTAAAGCATGACATGGTCTCTGTAGACTGGATTAAAAAAATTTTTAGCACAGCACAGAACAACTTTCCTTCAAATAAATAAAAAATAAAAAGTATTCATGATTTTAGGAATATAGCTTAGTGATATATGACAATAATTGCATTCTTTGTTTTTTTTTTGTTTTTAAACTGAGTTGCTCTTTATTTTTTTCATGGCAGGGAAGAGCTTTAACCAAACTTCGTTCTGAAACTGATTTGAAGACTGGAGAAGATGGAGATTACTTGTTACTTATGTCATATAATTAGCCTGGATTTTGAGCACTGTTGGAAGAAGAGTTTTCTATTAAAAAAAATAAATGTAGGGTACACTGTTTTTTTGTTTTTCAGCATAATTTTTCAGAATGTAGTAAGAGATGTTACCATTTTTATTTCTATAATGACCGAAAGCTGTGTTTAAAGAAGTTGAAGACTACATAAACTCTGGAAAGTATTCTATAAGAAAAAGCTGGACCTGGGAGTTAGGGCTGCAGTTGCTGTCTGCTTCTGAATCATTGAGGGTGTCTCCTAAGAACTGTGCCTCGAGTTTCTCAATAGGAAAATAAGGTGAGATTCTTACACGGAGAAGTCAGGCTTAGTAAGGGAATATTTTGGAGTATATTTGTTATTGTTGGATAGAATGGGGAAACCTTTGAAGTAGTCTTAATGTATGTATAGTTCATCGTCAGGCATTCATCTAAATAAAATATTTTCTTTTTTTTTTGATCAAACTGCTAAAGAAAAAGAAACCTTTTTTTTTGCTGCAGGATAGAATTAGGGTTGTATTTTATGTTTCTATCAGTGTTTTGCATTTCCTGAGCATATTCTTCAAGACCACATTATTGTTAACTATGTTAATATCTTTTTTTTTTTTAGTTTTCAGGAACAATGCATATATGTGAAGTTTAGAAGATTCCCATTAATCTAAAGACAAATTTAATCACATGGGCAGGGAGGGAGGGAGTGTGATTCAAGGCCCCAGTGCTGAGGAGATATTTTGTTTCTTGATTGCTGGACTGAGGTTCCCTGATTGCTTCTGAGATATAAAGATGTCTTGGGCAAATCCTGTCTCTCCTCTAGTTCCTGGTATATTAATTTGGAAAGCAGCACTTAACTACCTCACATAATATAGATTAGCTCATTTTCATTGCTTCTCCTTTGTGTCTAAATTAACTCCTGCTTATACAAAACAGGGCAAGGCTTTTATTGCAATTAAAATACTTTAAAAACTGTACAGATAGGAAGTCCATACCTTATGTAAATTTTGACAGAAAAATGGAAGTTTTCCTCTTTTTCCTTAGTGTTTTTCTTCTTTGAATGGGCTGCTTTGGAGGGGTAGAGGAGGAGGCCAAATCATCATCATTATGATACTAAATTGCATATGCAATAGGTTATTATTAATGCAGATACTTTACGTTAGATGTCTTCATGTTTGCCAAAAACAATTCTGAACATTTTGATTTATTTCTAACAAGATATAAATAACCAGTATAAACTGACCATAAGATAAAATACTTGGTTCACTTTTTCTTCTCAACTTGATGACTGCCAATTCTACTTGTTATGAGGACACTGGACACTAAACACATGGGCTTGGTGCCTGCCACAGGAAAGCTAGTGAAAGCCTTGAAAATGGCCAGGTATTTTGCAAAGTATGTATGCATAACAGGGTGTGTGTGTGTGTGTGTGTGTGTGTACCCGCATGCGCGCCCGTGCCATGGTGGCTTCCTTATCCTAGTATTTCCTTTCATTCCCTACTCACATAATGGATTTTTAACAGTTCAGCATTGGTATAAGCCCCTGCTGGGACAGTTTCCAGTGGGCCCATTTGGAAAGTAATTGATAATTATCTTTAAGACATTATAAGTGTTAATGATATTTGTCACTACTAAATGCTTAATTTTATTATTAAACTTCCAGAGTTTTCTGCTTAAGATTGTAAACTGTTTTCCTAAACTATGTGTTCGATGAGAATGTATTTTAGCACAAATTAACCTTAGACTGCAACTCCTTGAATGTGTGCTTGCTGGAAGAATTCTGGATGGACACAAATCCCTCTAGGGCAGGTCGCCATGTGGAATACTTAGGAAAAGTACAAACCGAGCCAAAGGAGGATTGTTGTTTCCCACAAGCTAAGCAGTGAAGTGGGAATTTGGGAATTCTGACACGTGTCACCATCTCTGATTTCCTTTTGCATGATCTTTTCATGCAAGAGCAAAACACTTAGCTCTTCATGAATGTCTGCTCCACAGCAATGAAATGGAAGAGTAAAGGAACCCCTCAACGATCAGGGAAAGAACAGGAAGCCTCAGTTAGGCGTAAAACTTTGTCCTACCTTTGCTATCGCTGAACCACTGTTGAAAGCTTGAAGAACAGTTTCCCCAGCGAAGATCCACTCATATACAAAGCAGAGCACTAAAGGAGGTATCAGTTTGATGGAAAAACTACCCCTAAAGAGCTTCTTTCCAAAAGGCCTTCCTCAAAGAGGTTTTAATGGCATGTTGTCATTTAAAAGTCTTAGGGTAAACTCTCATTTACACTGCACAATTGAGGAATGAAATTTTCTGAGTGCTAGTATGTTCTTGTTAACCTAGCAATGTAATATTCAATAAGACTGTCACCTTATTTGAAAACAATAAAATGCAGTTAGCAATAAAAGCGCATAGTACATAACCATTTAAAAAAATTTGTAAGATACTGTGGTGTTTTACAGATGTCGCCTTTATAATTGAATTACATATACTATCTTTTTATGGGTTGTGGATAAAGGGGAATTTATTTGATAGATAGGGCTCTATTTTCACCAGTGCAATAGTTTAAGGGTACTTGTTCACATTTGTGTGATCTGAAGTCCCATTTACTTTATTATTATTATTTGTTGAGATGGAGTCTTACTCTGTTGCCCAGGCTTGAGTGCAATGGGGTGATCTCAGCTCACTGCAATCTCCGCTTCCCAGGCTTAGGTGATTCTCTTGCCTCAGCTTCCCGAGTAGCTGGGATTACAGGTACCTGCCACCATGCTTGGCTAATTTTTACATTTTTAGTAGAGATGGGGTTTCACCATCCCCATGTTGGCCAGCCTGGTCTTGAACTCCTGACCGCAGGTGATCCACCTGCTTTCGCCTCCCAAAGTGTTAGGATCATAGGCGTGAGCCACTGCACCAGGCCCCATTTACTTTATATAATAAAACAAGTGCAGGCTTTACCTGATTTCATTCCCATCTTCTGTTTTTTCTTCTATATTATCTAGTCACCATGGGTTGGCTCCTCCCCACTTTCTCTGTTTTCTTTTTTTCTCTCTTTTTTTGGCCACAGTAAATTGTAATGTAGTTGAGCAACTCTCACTTAATATTACCTCTAACAAAAAGATAGAAACTGCACAAATATTCTTTGTAGACTCTAAAAGCAGGTTGGCTGAAGTATGGTACCTGAACTAACTATTCATTTGTATGCTTTTATTATTATTTTTTATAAATTTGACTTCTATTTTATGATTTTTTGGTAGCTTTATGTTATTTCTGTTTTCAATAATGGGAACTTTGACATCTTTCTGTCCCTGGATTGAATGTTCATTTTGCAAGGGGAAGAAAAGACAACGTATTTATTCCATAATGAAAGAGCTAATGCAGAATAACTATTAAATTGAGGTGTTTTAGCAAAAACAAGCAAACAAACCAAAAAACCAACAACTCAAATGGGTTGTTGTTATTTTTTTCTAAAACATTTCTAACAATTCCCAGTAGGAATGGGTGGGGCCAGCCTTCCTCATTTACAATCCAGCTGCCGTGAGTCAAGAGCCTAGTTTGTTCTATTCCCAATTGTGTAATAAATGCAGAAAAAATGATGTGAAGGTCACATGTGATCTTCCTTAAATCCATTGCATTGTATTTCACAAAGGATATCCTGGCAGAAGGTAGGAAGGTACTATGATGTAAAGAATTGTCTGGAAATTTCCTGAGTCATGCATTTTGTAAAACCTTACACTACTCCTATGAGTTAATAAGAGACAAGTTAAATCACTCTCCTCAGGATAGTAAGACTGATTGAAAACACTGCCCTCAGCCCACACAGTTATAGCTACAGCCTAGATTAAATGATTCCTCATCCTTGTGTTTTTTTTCCCCCATATTTAATTACTTCTTTAAAGATTAAGATTATATATAGAAAAAATAATTCTGGTGTCAGAGAATACAGGTATAGTTTTTCATATATCAAAACTATGTGATGATACTTAAGCAATAGTGTACATACCATAATATATGATTAATATGGAGTATGGATAATAAAGGACTTTTCTTTTTCATCCTGTTTATAATGAAATTTTATCCAGAGTTTGATCATAAATTCATGTTAACTGTATTATTTTATTGAAATATTCTAGTCTTAATATTGGATAAACATTTTAAAGTATTTATGAATAAATAAGGATCTTTTCCTATGTATAAAACTGTACTATTTTCATTAGAAATAAACATCACTTTCAAGAACCTGTCTATATTTGATTTTGTCAATTAGAAGGAAAATTGTAGATCTTAGCAAGAGTTGAATTATAATGACCATTTAAAGATACATACTATGTGAGCATTGTGTGAAGATGAAAATCATTCTTTGATTTATCTCTGTGAAGTGAAGCTTAGTAGAAGTGAAGATGATTTTGGACCCTAAGTGTTGCCTCAAATTTTGTTATATTTAATGATGGTGAGTCGTTATTTGATCTTTCTTAAACTTTAATCTTTTAAACTGTTACTCTTTTTTTTTTTTTTTGTCATCTGCTTAAGGCAGGGATGGAAAGAAAACTGTTGAAGCTGATCAAAGAAAGATTAGATGGTATAGCTAGCACCAGCTGTCGGTAAGGAGAGGAGAAATGGGTGACCTGTCTAAAGCGAAGAGAGAACACATGAATATGGTAGCAACAATCTAAAGCAATCTTGCATGGGAGGGGCAGGAGGAAAATCAGCTTCCAGTTATCTAAGCAGGTGATTCCCCAATGCATTGGCATCAGAAACCTCAGCTTTCATATTTTTTCCTTCATACCTTTGCATGATGTCTTGCTGGCAACAGGACATGAAGAAATCATAAATCAATCTTAGAAAATAGGAGGGTGGTCTTAATTTGACTCCAAAGACCCTATTATAAAAACAAAAAGTAGGGGAAATAAATATCTGCTGATTGATTAATAAGTGACCTGGTTTTAGGAGAAGCAGTGAGTAATAACCCTGCTTTTAAGAAGTGAGGTCTGGACAAGCCCTAGCCACTTTTAGCTCATGCCCTCACAATGCTGGTCCACTTTCTAGTCCCTCTGAATTTACATCTCATGTGAGCTAGCCCTTATGGGCTATCCTTCATGAGCTAACCTTGAAATTATCTTTTCACCAAAACTCACAAATTTTGTCCCCCTACATCCTCCTGTTTCTAAGAACAAATGAATCCATGCTAATATAATAACAAACCTTCCAAAATCAGTCTTTTCCAAGTAACAACAACATTGTGTGTGGGCTTTTGGGAAACAGTTCATTATCTCAAATTAATAACTCTCATTGTCAACATTGCACACATCATGGCAGGTTTGGGGAAGAGTGTGCATATTTTTGTCAGGTGGGCCTTTCAATGAGCCTCAAAAAATTATTCATTCATGCCTTTTTCTGTACACATATATGCTTCCATTCTGTTATTCACTAAAGCTGTGTTATAATTTTTTATTCATGTCATTAACTTCCCACTAAACTGAATTTTTTTGACATTAGGGCCATGCCTTATTTATTATTTGCAAAACCAAAGATTACTTGATGTAGAGTTGGTTTACAATAATTAGCAATTCATTTAGCTTGAAATAATGGGAGGTGTCTGGTTTATCACCGGCAAGCAAATGGTTACCTTGTATACCAGGAACAAATTAGGTGGACCTCCGAGTGGTTTAAAAATCACTTTTAAAGAGATGATTTATAGAGATTTTAAAATAGCACTAAATATGTCACAAGATCAAATTGATACATTTATATCTATGTTATTCTCATCTGATAAGGCATAGAATGTATAGACTGCTACATTCCATATATTGTATGTCCACTTGTAGTAACCTTTCTGAGTTTCCTAACCATAGACTCAAGGAGGAAGGCAGGATAAAGACAGAATGGTCTGGGGAGTGGTGGTAGGATAGTAGGAAAAATTTAGGTGCTGTGGGAGGGGTGAAGACAGGAGCTTGTGGAGACAGATGGGATTGTAGGAACAGTAATCAACTTTATTTTCTGCTTGTAGAGTTTGGAGTATGAGGCATTTGTTTAATCTTAAAAAAATAATTCTCATAAAAAGTGATTTTTTTTTTTGAGACAGAGTCTCACTCTGTTGCCCAGGCTGGAGTGCAGTGGCACAATCTTGGCTCACTGCAACCTCCGACTCCTGGGTTCAAGAAATTCTCCTGTCTCAGCCTTCCATGTACCTGGGATTGCAGGCATGCACTGCCAAGCCCAGCTAATTTTTGTATTTTTAGTAGAGACAGGGTTTCACCATCTTGGCCAGGATGGTCTCAATCTCCTGACCTCGTGATCTACTTGCCTAGGCCTCCCAGAGTGCTGGGATTACAGGTGTGAGCCACCACACCCTGCCAAAAAGTGATTTTATACTTTGTAATTTATTATGTAGGGCAGAAAAAAGGCATGACAGAACAGGACATGGGTGAAGGTGTGACTCAATTCTCCTCTTTCTTAAAAACGTCCCTGACAGATGAGTAGTTGGTTACACCTCTCAGTTTATTCCAGTTTCTGTAATTACCTTTCCTGATAGTTAGTGATGATGTGCCTTCAAACTTAATCATGTTTGTCTTGAACATAGCAGCGACTAATTTTGGTATTTCCTCTCAGTTTCCCAGGATTTACCCTAAGGGGAAAATTGCTTGACTTCCTATTTCTGTAATTCTATTATCACATAGTGGCGGGTATCCTGGTGCTTCAAAGAAAAGGCCCTTAAGAGAGAAGGCTTCATGCCAGGTTTGTCTAGGACATACTGCCTCTAATGTGATGTAGGTATTTGGAAGCATCTGTTTGATTCTACAGTCCTAGAAAACAGGTATTAATTTTGCTCAGTGTTAGATAATTGGCAAATACTCAAAAAGACTTATACTGGTGCTGGCACAGGATTATTATCGGCCACTTTGCCAACTGGGGACCTCCATGGCCAGTGATGCCTCCTTACTGCCCAGGCCTCACTCAATACTGAGGCTGCCACTGGAGGCAACCTGCCCACTTGGGCTACCTGCATTATAGTTGTACCCAAGGTTTGGTGGTTCCTGAGCTATGGTCCCATGTCCAAGAAGAATGAGGATATGTTGACAATTCAAAGGGTGAGGATAGCAGAGAAGAATTTTATGGAACAACAGAACAGCTCTCAGTAGAGAGCATGCTGATTGGTTTGTGAGTAAGCAAAAAAGGTTAAAGCAAAGACAGTATTCAAAGGTGGGCACAACAGTGCAGAAAACCAATTGAGAAAGGGTAGATATATGTAAAATAGGTGAAGGGTGGGGATTAGTCAGAGGAAAGTGTGCCAAACAGGAAGACAGCTTCTCAATCTGGTCTGTGGATTTACCCAAGACTTCTAGCTAGGCTTTAAACTGTATTTGGCTTGAAGGTGGGATTTCACCAGGGACCCACCCCATCCGCCTAGGCATTTGACTACCTCCTGTCACTATCACTGCTACTATGAAAGCATCACAGGTTTATGTAAGGGAGTCACTCTGAATGTATTCTGGTTCAGCAGGGCTGCTTAATGTAAAAATTTTTTTAATAAAAATGTTTCTGTAATAACAATTGTTAACTATTTTCTATAATGAATGAAGAAAACCCATTTTTGATCCAGACTTTAAATTGCTCTTGCTTGGAAGATACAGAAAAATAGATTAGAAATTCTTCAAAATTTGAGGAAAAACTATATTACAGTAATTTGAAAACAGATACTGGTTAAAAAAAATTTTTTTTTGAGGCAGGATCTCACCCTGTCACCCAGGTTGGAGT
Source organism: Cheracebus regulus (assembly GCA_963574635.1). Classification (NCBI taxonomy): domain Eukaryota; kingdom Metazoa; phylum Chordata; class Mammalia; order Primates; family Pitheciidae; genus Cheracebus; species Cheracebus regulus. Next base: position 12,915 of record CAUYQU010077639.1, read on the forward strand.
GCAGTGGCATGATTAAGGCTCACTGCAGCCTTGACCTTTGAAGCACAGGTAATCCTCCGACCTCAGCCTCCCAAGTAGCTGAGACTAGAGGTGTCTGGCACCACTCCTGGCTAATCTTTGTATTTTTTTGTAGAGATGAGATTTCATCAGTTTGTCCAGGCTGGTCTTGAGAGACTCCTGAGCTCAAGTGATCTGCCTGCCTTGGCCTTCCAACGTGTTGGGATTACAGGTGTGAGCCATTGCACCCAGCCTAATTTAATTTTCTAATTTCTTTCTAGTGATAATTGGTTCAGATGCCTCCTTCCCTGCCTTTTTTTTTCTTTTGCCATGGACATCACTTTTCTACTTTTGAAGTTAGCATATAAGAAGATATTGAGAAATAATTTTTTCCTAAAAATATTTATGTGTTCTGCTATCTCAGTACCATATTTACTATAAATAAGGGAAAGTTAATTATCTAAATTAAAGAAAAAATTATTCTTTCCATTTTCTTTTTGAAATACTATTTGAGTTTGGGATGCCACAAATAAAATGAGCACCTCCATCTCCTTTTGTCATTTAGTGATAATTTTATTTTAGGCAAATAATCAATAATTCATGTTGTAGTTTTTACCGGGAAAAGGTATTTGGTGGCCTATTTCCAGAGCAGATATTCTTCAAAGTATCAAGATAAGGAGACTGTTGGGATAAAATTGCCCCTTTAAAATATTGCCTGTTCATTTAAAAAATGTAATAGTAAAGGTAATTTTACTTCTACAAAAATTTATTTTCCTTATGCAATGATATCCATGACACAGTAGTGGATGATCTTTCTTCTTCATAAAAGAAAGCTCTAAAACACATGTTGAGGAATAGAAATACCTTCCACTCAACACCGTGGGCCAGGGGAGATTTTTCCATTGCTTCAGTTTTTCTTATTTTACTTTCAAATTTGCCAGTGATGTTTCAAAGTCAGAATTCAACTTGGAATGGCAAAGCTTCAAGCTTAAATGGACTTTCCATAATGAACACGTTTAGACATTATTCTATTTTGAGGACAGTCTTAATTTTGACTTGAAAATACAAAATTGATAGTTTGGAAAGAGCTATAAAATCATATGATTCCTCTCAGTTTTATTAAATCATGCTGGAAGGAGTAGGAATCTGATAATGTTAATGAGCTTGTTATAAAGCATTAGCTTTGCCAGTATTTCTGTGGTGTCCAGGCGGGAGGCACACTGACTGATAGCACTGAATTGTTTCTTCTTGTTCCTGGCCTGTAATCTACTGTGCTGCTCTCTGTGGACATGTTTGTACTAGTACCTCACAGTGACCCTCTTTTGGGGTGTCTCAGCAGTGCACCAAGTGAAAGTCCTTGCTATCTGTTTCAGAACTTTCTTGAGACAGAGGAGAAAGTTACATGGCAACCTGCAGAGATAAACATGTTAACTTGCAATTCAGTTGCCCCAATGTTTCTATCTAATTGTCTTAGAAAATTTTGTTCCCAGTACTGTTTGATTTAGAGCATAGGGTTGGGTTAAATTATTACCTAAAATATTCATTGTCGAGGTAGTCTTTTCTTGCCAAATGATGTGAACCAAAACAATGTTTTTAACCTCTCAACTTTTATACTGATTTAAGGAAGAGATAATAGTACTCTTTTCCAGATTACAAAACTGTGCCTCAGGAGCAGAAAGAAGAAGTGAAAAATCTTGAAAATGTTACTTCAAGTTTCCTTCTGTTATCTAGAAGAATGGAAAATATGGTAATTCTAGCCAAGAGTAGTGGTCATGTAAGACTTAGTTTTCTAGTATTATTCTCCTTGTGAAAACCTAAGCCGTGATGGTATAGAACTCACAAGCCTACTCAGGCCTAGAGACCTAACTCCTGTTCCAGCTGCCACTGAGCAAGAAGTGAGTTGTATTGATGGGCACTTGCAATGTCTCTATCTTGGCTTTCCCCTTGAAGTGATGTCTTGTTTCTTTGCATGTTTTGAGTTGCTCATGTCTTCCAGCTCTGGCATCCTCTTCTCTTCTGGCCATGGTGACCTGTGTGTACTCATGGTTACTATGTGAGGTCAGTGTCTGAGTTTCAAGTCATAACTTCATAAAAGGCTGTGTCTGAGATTGTGCAACACAGTGTTGAATGGATCACAGCCCAGTGCCCATTGGACTGTGTGGCTGCAGACAGAGGCTGAAGGTACAGTCTGTTGTTAAAGCAGCCAGTGGAAATGTGGCAGATAAACAATACTACTTCTTTCCTCCTTGCCCAGAAGCTAGACACTCCTGTTAAGAAGAATAACTAAATAAAAGCAGTTGGTCGTGTTGTGAATATCATCATCAAATTTACATTCCCAAAAGGATAAATTTTTATGAAGATATAGTTTTTTTTTTATGCCTATCTTTGGTCTGCTACTTGCTTGGGTATCCTATGTGATTCTGAAATTTTGAAAAATATGACAACAGTCACCCCTCATTTACCCAGAGTAAAATTTTTTTATCTTCCTGACAGGGAGGTCAATTTCTTCTCACTGTTATTTCATCTGACTTTGGAGAATGCAAAATAATTTTTTTATTTGGCTGATCAAAACAAAAAAGTAGATACGGGTGAATTTGCTTTATTAAAAGTCATCTGATTACTTCAGGATTATCTAATATTTCAACTCATTACTTTCTGGGGCTGATTACATAAGAGAGAATGCTCTTTTAAGTCTCTAAACAGCTTTTCTTCACACAGTTCTAGAACAGTGCAGAGTGTAAAAATGAAGGCTACAGCGAGTCACAAATATTGCTTAGTAGAGAGCAGGAAGAGAAGAAGGGAAATAGGTTATGATAAACATATACTTTAAAAACTATTATTTGAACTAAGCTTTCCTTAATGAGTTACATTTGGATTCATATTTTATTGCTGGCTTGTAAGAAATCAGGTGTTAGGGGCTTGGTCAAGAAGAACCTGGAGGGACCAGAGTATGGTTCCAGCCAACAATGCTGGTGAGAATATGAGACACAGGTAGGTTTGTGGTGTAGAAGGAGGAGGGGAGAGGGTTCAGAAATGCTAGTAACTCAGCTTTAGATAATGGTTTCAAAGTCAGGATGGGCTGAGGTCAGCATCAGAGCAGGCAAGCCAAAGGTGAATATTTCTGAAGTCAAGTCAGTGGGTGCCAGAAGCTGCTACCAAATGCAGGAGTCTGACACAGGAGTACCGAAGTCTGGTAAATTGGGATCTGGTAGAAGAATCTATAGAAGGTAAATTGGTGAACAAAGGGGCATTCTGTAGAGGGTGGCTTTCATCATGAGGAATTTTTCTCTTCCTGCTCCCAGGTTTAAATGGCTGCTGAGAGGCAAGAGTTCTGTCCTGCTGCTGCCTAGGCTCTGCATGAGAAGCAGGCAATTGGAAGGGCCCAGTTGGAGTTCAGAAGTGAAGGCAAGGAATGGTAGTGTGAAAATGACCCAGGGATGCATAGTTTCCCAGGGGAAGCCCTGCTGTGCTGGCCACTTAGTTACTCAGCTGGTTTTTAATTCTGAAATGTATATTGGTCCATATACATAGCCTTAGTGTAAGGATTCTTATTTTGTAAATTAGTCTGCTAAAACCATACCAAAAACAGCCTCTGAAATGCAATGGAAAACATTCAATATCTGCACATAATTCTGCCTTATAGTAATAACCTCTGGTCATAGTATTGAAAAGTAAACACAGGAAAGAAAGAAAGGAGGGGAAGAAAGGTAAGAAAAAAGGAAAGAAAAGGAAAGAAACATTCAGTTCCTCCTTATGCGGATTTCTGCAGCCAACTTGAATTTCTCCCCAGAAAATGGGTTTTTCTTTTTTACTGCATGGTCAGTCTGCAAATTTTCCAATCTTTTATGCTCTACTTCCCTTTTAAACATAAGTTCCAAATTCAGATCATCTTTTTGTAAACACATATGACTATATGCGTTAGGAGCAGCCAGGTCATATCTTGAACACTTCGCTGCTTATCATTTTTTTCCACCAGATACCCTAAATCATCTCTTTCCAATACAAAGTTCCACAGATCCCTAGAGAAGGGACACAATTCTTCCAGTCCCTTTGCTAAGGCATAGCAAGAGTAATCTTTCCTCCAGCTCCCAGTAAGTTCCTTATCTCCATCTGAGATCTCCTCAGCCTGGACTTCACTGTCCATATCACTATCAACATTTTGGTCACAAACATTCAACAAGTCTCTGGGAAGTTCTAAACTTTCTCACATTTTCCTGTCTGCTTCTGAGCCCTTTATACTGTCCAAACTTCTGCCTCTTACCTAGTTACAAAGTCATTTCCACGTTTTCAGGTATCTTTATAGCAGTGCTATAATTTTCTGTATTAGTCCATCCTCACACTGTTATAAAGAACTACCTGAGACTCAGTAATTTATCAATAAAAGAGGTTTAATTGATTCAGAGTTCCACAGGCTTAACATGAACCAAGACTGGGAGGTCTCAGAAACTTATGATCATAACAGAAGGTAAAGGGGAAGCAAGCACATCTTAACATGGTGGAGCAGGAGAGAGAGAGAGAGCAAAGGGGGAGATGCCACACACTTTCAAACAACCAGAACTCATGAGAACTCACTCACATCATGAGAACGGTGAGGGGGAAGTCCGCCCTCAGAATGTAGTCACCTATCACCAGATCTCTTCCTCGACATATGGGGATTACAATTAGAAATGATATTTGGGCGAGGACATAGAATCAAACCATATTAGCACAAAGAGCAAACTGCCATTGAATGTTGTTGCCACTCTTTTTTAAATAAGATTGATTGATTTTATGTTAATAGGCATTGTATTTTTGTTGTCAATTATCCATTTTACAAGTTTATTTCTGGTTTTACTCTTAAATGCCTATTTTTGGACTAAAAAGTAATGTGATCCTTCATTTTTAGTTCTCATTTGAGAATAAGGCACTTCTACTTCCTATTAATTCTGAATACCTTATTTTTAAGCAACCATTTATTGAGTGTGTCTGTGGGTTAAGTACTTTATATGCAATATATTGTGTAATTATTTTTACAACTGCCTTCAGCGCTTAATCTGTTAAAGATGTTAAATTTGTCTTCCAGCAATTCACAGCTGTGGGGCCTCGCAGTCATTTCCACACAAAATTTAGCATGACTGATTGGAAAAATGAATAGACATCCTTTATGAGTTGCCCCTTCTTAAGGACATCACCCAATCAGTAATGCAGCATTAATGCTGAACCCTGATGAAGAGCTGAGCAAATGTATTTTTCCTTCTTTATGATGGTTTTAAAAGGTATTATAAAATAATAAATCCTCATTTGAAACTAATTTTGAAATTACATTAAAGTGTGAAGAAAACAAATCATCAATAGTCTCTCTCTACATACGGCTATTATTATTTCGATGTCTTTCCTGCTAGTCTTTTTTTCTACCTTTATGTATTTTAAGTAATTAGAACAACACTCATTTTCTCCTGATATTATACAAAGAGGATTTTCATTAAAATTATTTAATAATTTCCAAACACATTTCACCACATAGATAAGATATAGCAAGCTGATGATCTGTAGGCCTATGTAGCCCATAGACATATTTTGCTTGGCCTTTAAAATATTTTTTAAAATTTGAATTGTCAATATTTTAAAATCAGGAGATTTCACATCCCCTTGCCAACTTCACTAGTCTTGGTGATTGGTTTGTTCTTTGAGAGTTCTGGGATGATGCTACAGAAACTTGTACTAGCCATTTACATATTGTGATCTGTTATAGATTATTTCAATTTTTTAAATTGTCGGAATGAACACTATCAGGAATATCATCATATTTTCTGCATTTCTGAATGTTCCCGTAAGAAAGATTTTGGAAGTAGATTGATTTCATTGAAGTTTCAAGTGTTTTTTTTTTTTTTTAATGCTTTCTTGACATTCACTTCATAGCCTTCTTTGTATTTGGCCAGTCTGCTCATAATGTCTGCTAGGCAGGGTCTCAGACTGACTGTGTGGGCATTAGCCAGACCAGGCCTCCTGCTGATCTGGAACAGAGAGGCTCTCAGCAGCCAGCATGAGAGAGTGCCCCGGCCTCACTTTCCACTCACCTTTTTGCTCAAATTAATCTGGCCAGGGTCTCCTTTATTATTTTTAAAATCAAAGGTGAGTTAGTACAAGTGAGATCGCTTTTTGTTTTGTTTTTTTAGGCAGGGTCTCACTCTGTTGCTCAGGCTAGAGTGCAGTGGTGTGATCATGGCTCACTGCAGCCTTGATCTCCTGGGCTCAGGCCTACCTCAGTTCCCCCACCCCCTGCAAGTAGCTGGGATTACAGGCATGCACCACCATGCTTGGCTAATTTTTGTATTTTTTGTAGGACCAGGGTTTCACCATATTGGCTAGGCTGTTCTCCAACTCCTGACCTCAGGCAATCCACCCACCTCGGCCTCCCAAAGTGCTGGGATTACAGGTGTGAACCACTGTACCCAGCCACAAGTGAATTTTGTGATGTTTATTCACTGTACTGGAATATAATGTCATTTTAACAATGAATTTTTACTTTAATTTTTAAAAATATTCTTTTACATATATATATATATATATTACTGCATTTTAGGTTTTGGGGTACATGTGAAGAACATGCAAGATTGTTGCATAGGTACATACATGGCAATGTGGTTTGCTGCCTGACTCCCCATCACCTATATCTGGCATTTCTCCCCATGTTTACCCTCCCCAACTCCCACCCCCGTTGTCCCTCCCCTAGTTCCGCCTTAACAGACCCCAGTGTGTGATGCTCCCATCCCTGTGTCCATATGTTCTCACTGTTCAACACCCGCCTATGAGTGAGAACATGCGGTGTTTGATTTTCTGTTCTTGTGTCAGTTTGCTGAGAATGATGGTTCTGGGAGATTGTTTCGGTGTATGACTATACTTTAATGCTTAAAAATATTTGCTTTATGTGATAAAGTCCCTATTGAATAAATATTTGTCAACACTACACAAAATGAAAGATGGAAATCCTTATGGAAAGATGAATAACTTTCATTGATCTAGTTGGGAAGTCAAGACACAAATACATGAAATGATTCAGAGAATAAAATTAAGTACAGTCACATGTTTGCTTAACATTGGGGATAAATTCTGTGAAGTACATTCTTAGGCAATTTTGTCATTGTGTGAACATCCTATGGTATACTTACACAAACCTAGCTGGTATAGCTTATTACACCCAGAGCCAGGAGCATTAAGGAGTCTTTAGAAATAAGGAAGCTTAAAAGGCATAAGAATGACACAGTGAACTTTGGGGGACTCGGGAAAAGGGTGGGAAGGGAATGAGGGATAAAAGGCTACAAACTGAGTGAAGTGTATACTGCTTGGATGATGGGTGCACCAAAATCTCATAAATCATCACTACAGAACTTATGTAATCAAATACCACCTGTTCCCCAGTAACCTATGGAAATAAAAAATAATAAAAAAAAAGAAACAGGGAAGCTTAGATTGGTTCTCACTTTATGGCAAAAAGTATTATATATCGAGTTTTAGAAATGGTTATTTTCTTCTCCATGGGTCTCTCCTGAGTTTTTCTTTTGTTTTGTTGTTATTAGAGTGCTAGGTGGTACACTGGAGGTGGGTAGAAAGTTGAATGGTGGGCTAACAGCTTAGTCTTGAAGAATATAATGTGTTCGTCTAAGTTTCATGAACCATTTATATTCCAGCCTAATTAGCATAATGTTGCTAATACAAAAATCACAAATTTCATTTCCTTTTATTTAAATATGGGCTACTTAACTTGCTCTGCTTTTGGGTAACAGAATTTGCTCTTAATTGTGAACTCACCAGTTTGCAAATTCATGCTGTTGATACCAGGGATATTGGGAATTTCAGAGACCAGATCAATGCAAAGCAGTTTCTGCTGCTAAAACATGCATATGTGTGCTTGTATGCACATACATGTGTATGTGCACACACGCTCCTCCAGATCCAGGCCTTACTCATAGTAGATTCATGCTTTCTTAGGACCCTGCTCATATATTTCTTTATTCAATGATTTATTCTTCAACAATAAATGTCAAAGAAAAAATAAATGACTAAAAGTGAATAGATTAATGTGTTTTAATGTTCAAAATGTTGACCTGGATTTTAGAAGACAAGATAAACAGGTCTTTTTTTGCTATAAACATTACTCCAGATGTTTTACCTTAAATCACCATAGCATATCATTGCATAAACTTAAGAAGAGCAAAACTACTAATTTTGAACCCTTTGGCAAGTAAATTAACTAGCATGAACATTCTTTCAATAAGCATGTTGGAATCCATTATCAAGGTTGGCTCCTAGGTCATCAGACGAATATAAAAGAGGTATCAATTTTTTCCATCACCTTCAACAGTTGTAAAGTTCAGAAAACAATGATATCTTTCTTCACTTTTTCAGACACATGAGTTCTTAGTTGGTCTAAGAGAAAAGCATCATTCAATAGCAATGGTAGCCAAGTTTCCCTGGGAGGGAATAGTGACTTCATAGCTTGTAAACATGGCATTGCCACACACTGACCTGTCTGCAGCATTGACCTCATATGACATATTTCTAAATCCTTCTCTGTGCACGTTTGGGGGACAAAGGAATGGGAAGAGAGAGGGTGAGTTGAAGCACTTGGGGCCAGGAGGAGCTGATACTTTAAAGAGCAGCAAAGATGGCTTGAAGAGCAACAAAAATTAATTGTTAAGGACCAAGTAAGACATAGAATGCAAATGATAAGAGAGGGATTGGAAATTGGATCAAACTGGGATAGAGTGGAGCAAGAGCAAGATTAGGAACAAAACAAGGGCATTCCTGGTTTACGGGGTAGGATTGCCTGTGGCTTGCTTTTATGGGCTGCTGGCTGAATGCTGGATGAATCGTTCTGTATAATTTAAAGAAGGGGATGGACAACACAAGACGGAGGAGCTTTATTTTAATGATACAATGCCACCTTGATTAGATTCCGTAGTTCCAGATCTGTGTTAAAAATAAGTAAAGAATTGATCTAGAAAAACAAAAACAAAAGCAAAACAGGGTAATGCATTCTGATTTGTGTCAAACATTCTTGGACAGATCTGGAAGAAGATAGTTAAGAAAACTTTTGAAAAACTGCCCTGTAATATGTCAACAGAACTACTTCCTGTTGCTACACATAGAGGGTCATCCTGACGAACTTAGTTGGCTAAGGCTGTTTTCACCATCCAGACTAGGATGTCCTTAATCTTCTGCTCCATTCATTGATAATGGCTCTTTGATTGATGATGGAGAGATACAACAGTGACAGTCCAGATAAATGTCCTGATCACAAATCCCTTTGATTCAAATGGGGTACAGGGTTCATGGGGATAAATATGGACTCCTATTAACACAAAACTATCTGACATTTCTCCTACAAATGGCAAGAACTGTGAGGCAGAGTACAAACACTATTTGAGGAAAGAGAGTGGTTAGGATTTAACTTTCAGTTGTGAAGTCAGAGATGAGCCCCAAAATAACTAGGTAATCTTGGTCACGTTACTTCTCTGAATTTTGAATTCCATAAAAAAAAGTAAGGAGATTATCATCCATAAAAAGGAATGAATTAATGGCATTTGCAGCAACCTGGGTGAGATTGGAGACTATCATTCTAAGGGCAGTAACTCAGGAATGGAAAACCAAACATAGTATGTTCTCACTGATATGTGGGAGCTAAGATATGAGGACACAAAGGCATAAGAATGATACAATGGACTTTGGGGACTTGAGGGGAAGGTACCCTCTATGGATAGGTGGTTAATGCTCACTATTTCTGAAAACTTTAATTCGTCCATCACATTTTTTTTCCAGACTCCTCCATCTACACCCAGCTTAAAATATGAAAAAAATTAACCAGTGATTTGATCAGCTTGCAAAGGTGAGTTGGATAGTGTTTCTTACGTAAATCTCCACAAAAGGCTACACTTTGGCAATGTTAGTAGCATCAGCAAGCAATTCTACGTATAAGCAGGAAGTAATGGGCGCTGAGTTAAAGAATCCAGGGTAACCTATGTAGTAACTAAAGTAACTAAAGAGGCTTATATTTGGAAAAAAGATTTATCAATAGCTTGATGATAGAACAAACTGTCAAGGCTTGATATTATAATTATTTTGGAAATTCCTACCTTTTATAGTGACCCCGAAGCTTCTTGTTAATCTGATGTGAAAGTCTTTCTTCTAAGGGACATAATATATGAGTAGTAAACACAGATTGCTCTGTGACAGCTGGTATTTTATGGCTAAGCTCAGTTCTAAGACCAGAAATGTGTATTTATGCTAATGTGCTAGCTCAAAATGGAAGTAAACCTTACTTGACATTTTGGAGATTGTCTTTAGACAAGGACCTGCCAAGGATAGCCTTTCCTATAGGTGCTAAAGACTCAGCAGTAGTTGCCTTTTGTGAAAGGAAAATACAAGTTGCATAGCTATGGTTTTACATATCTTTTGCTTTTACCTGTATTTTGAAACATTGTATGGCTGCTTCTAAATTGTTCTTTTTAAACCTTTTGATCCATCTCATTATTGGTCAGACATAATATGGTATAGAAAAAAGGCAAAAATATTCTGGGCAGATAGGAATCCAAATCTGGTTTTTTTCATAGACTATGTCATACTGGGGAAGACAATTTACCCCTCTTAGCCTCAACATTCTCATCTTTTGATTGGGAATAATAAGTCCTGGCCAGATGTGTGGCTCATGCGGTAATCTCAACACCTTAGGAGGCCAAGGCAGGAGGACTGCTTCAGGCCAGGAGTTCAAGACAAGCCTGGGCAACATCGTGAGACCCTGTCTCTACAAATTATTTAAATAAATTAGCCAGGTATGGTGGTGCATGCAGATAGTTCTAGCTACTCAGGAGGCTAAGGCAGGAGGATTGCTTGAGCCCAGACGTTTTAGGTTGCAGTGAGTTATGGTCATGCCACTGCACTCTAGCCTAGTGATGGAGCAAGACTCCATCTCTATCTTAAAAAGAAAATAGTCAGTCCAACCTCAAAGATATTGAATGGGATAGTATTTATGAAAAATTATAACACAAACTACAAATGCTCTGTTATAATCATTATTATTCATTGCATCATTAGCAGAGCTGGAATCCCAGAAAGGAAGGTCTCTATAAAGCAATGAAATTTATTTAAGGGACAATAAGAATTTGCAAGTGAAGCATTCCTTAACTAGGAATGTCTGCTACCTAAGGGCCACATTGCCAGAGCACACCTTGTTCCCTCAGTCTTGTTTACCATCATTATTTATTGATAGTATAACCAGTGGGGTCCTCTGAGTATACAGTTCATATTCAGGCTTTGCTTCAATCTTTTTGTTCCTTAAAAAAAATTACATGGATTGAAGAAAAAGTTTGATTCTCATGGGCTGATACCATTTCCTTCTTTTATATATTTGGAAGTCCTTCTAGAATACCTGGGGAATTTGTTATCAGTTTCTATAGCTGGATTATCTCACCAGTATCTACACAGTGGCACTAATTTCTACTATCATGAAATTGATCCTTCTCAAGGGAGTTGTGGAAACACCTTCTATAAGGAGCCTCTTCCATTCAGAGGAGCCATATTATATAATCACACACCCAGTTTTGGCCATGTAAACAGAAAGATCTTTATTATCCTGCTGCATGGCTGGGGATCTTAACGTTTTGGCTACACAGGATTTTGTGAAAGTTATCTTTATTAATGTGGGTTTACCACGGTTGGAGTGACTTCTATTTTACTCATGGACATTTATGAGTACTGTTACAAATTCCGCATTGTGCTGGGTTCAGTCTGCTTTTCTATATTCAAGGTGACTCTCTGCCAGATGAACGGCTGGCTGTGAAACTTCTTGATATCATTTTGGTGACTATAAGGTGTGTACCACTCTGACAGGCATCTCTCCTTTCAGTTTTATTCTTCCTTGCATATGTAAGCAGAACACTGGTATGACTGTGTTCAGTTGGAACAAGGATGGTGTTTCCTAATTGATCTTCAGATATCCTGCAGTCTCTGTGTTCTCATCATCCTGCTGAGAAAAGCACTTCACCTGGCTTTTTGGGTAACATTTATGTTAGGTCCTTCCCCTTTAATCTCTGTGAGGTGTAAAGTTTGTTCAGGCTTTTTCTTAGGTTATTACAAATGTCAAATTTGTTTAGCCAAGTGTCCCTGACTGACGAACTCTGCATATAAGATAATCCATTAACAATATTGTCTAAGAAAGTCTTAGTTTTGCAAAAATTACTGTGAACTAACCCAACTCTAAATTCACTGCATTGAGGAACAAGGGCACAAAACTGTTAAATCTACAAACAATTCACTGCATATATCAAAATAATAAGTAATAAATCATAACAAGAATCCCTAGGTACTAGAGTGGTTACCATTATGTCTTACATTTTCTCACTCATTTTTTTTTGCTAATTATCAGAACAGTAATTAAAAGTCCTTTTGATCATCACTGGCCAAAGGTAATGGAATGTATATAGATATCTGAACTCCTGCAGGGGTAGAGAATGGACTAGTCAGGACATAAATCACATAAAGAATGAAAACAAATGATAAAATTAGAAAGTTGTATGGATGAATGCTGCATAGGAAAAGGCTTTTCTTTCTTTTTCCCACCAAAAACCTCATACACATTAACAGCAAGAGAATGGGCTTTAAGAATATCAGAAAGTAAAAACCAATTATTACTGAAGAAGCTGGTCCTGATGGAAAACATGTGCTTTCTTGTATTTGCAGTTTGGGTAGGCTCTCAGTGCTGCAGGCACTGTTGGAAACAGAAGGGAAATTGTTCTGACTTTGGTAAAAGTCAGGTTTAGTCATGCCTGGGCTGGGGACTTGAGTGCTCCCTGAGCCTCACATCTTTGGAATATGTGAGAGAACAAAAGAGGTTTTGCCAGGATTGGCTTTCCTTGCAGACTTTCCCTTCATTTCATTCCAGCCCAGGGGAGCACGTGGTGTTGCAGCAGGCCCACTGTCAGTTTGTTTCGAATCACATGGCAATATGCTGTGGGTTACCAGGGCAGGCAGTTCATCTGCTACTTTTATTCATTTCCCATTCTGAGTTTTTAGGGAGTGTGGGGAGTTTTGGTTCTTAAAGAACAGGTTTAATTCAGTGTATAAAATATTAGAACATTTTTCCTCCATTGAATGACAGACCACTTTCTCTGAGTACATAATCTCCTCCATGGTTATAATTTAAGCAAGTTTGGAAGCTGTCGTGCCATTAGGATACTTCTTAGTTACTCATCAAGTATTTATTGAGTGGCTGAAGGAACAATAATATTTTGGTAAGTACTTGAGCAAACATTAAAGATCAGTAAGTCTGAGGATCTGAAAGATGTGTCAGTTTTATCCAGAGAAGAAGTTAGGCACGACAAGAATCAGAGTTAGTAATCATGCAAACAGAGTTTTCTGATAGATGGCCAGGGATCTTTTTAATTTTGAATACTATAGTTGGACTGCAATATTAAGCCTTTTACCACTTTTAAGAACTCCTAGTACAGAAAGAGGAACATGTCCATAAGGATTTCCATGAGTGTGGACTGAACCACGTCATCAGCTGGAGAACAGGATGCTGGAGTGCACATGTATCACCCCCAAGGAGCCACAGCCTGTGGCCAGGAGGCAACTTCCCATGTTGAGGATCAGGAATTGGTCCAAACTTCATAAATTCACAATGTACTCAGTGCTGTGCAATTAGAATGCTTTATTCACCTAGGAAAGTAATGCCCACCAAGTCATATTTCTAGCATAATCACAAGAATTTGAATGCTTCCTGGATTGAATATTAGCTGGGCCCTTTCCTGTAGGAATTGCCACACAGATAGAGAAACAGCCAGGAGCCCATATTGGCCCTGAGCCCTGAGCATCTTCGTTCTTCAACAAGTGTTTATTGAATGCCTGCTGCATGCCAGGCACTAGGCAAGATGCATGGGGAAGAAAGATGGGTAAAGCATAGTCTGACCTTGAAGAGCTCACCAAGTAGGTGGGAGACAGACATGTTCATAACTACTAATGAGAAAGTATGATAAATCCTGCAATGATGGTTGAACAAAGTGCTATGAACACAGGGAAGAGAGAGGTAAGTACTAATTAACAATAGTGAAGAAGTTCTGAGTTGAGAGGGCCCTTATGGGTTACCTAGTTCTTCTTCCAATGCAGGATGCTCACTATAGCATCCCTGACTGATGGTCATTTAGTCTTTGCTAGATTTCCTTCTAGAAGTGGCTCAATGCATTTTTAGTCATCTCTATTAAATTAGTTGATGGAAATGGTTATCGGAACACTTGTCAGGCATTGTGCTGAGTCTATCATATCTGTCATCTCATTTAGTCCTTACATCAGGTTAGGTACTTCTAATACTCATTTTTTCTAATGAACATCTGTGGCTCACAGAAGTTAGTTTGGCAAGTTTATATATCCAACGATGGCTGGAACGAAGTCTTAAATCCACAGTCTGACTTCAAAGCTGTGTTCTTAGTCTTCCTGATACTCTCATGTGTTTCTATTCTGCCATTTGCTGAGAAAAAAAAAGTTGAAGTTCTCTCTTTCTTGACAGCTCTTGAAATATTTCAAGAGAACCTTCGTGTGTCTATGTGGCCCTCACCTGTGACATCCAGCTCTTCTTTAGTCATTCACTCTAAGTTATTTCTAATATTCCCCAAAAGACATATTTTTCAGACCCTTTACCATCCTAGCCATCTCTGAAGCCTCTCCTGCTTGTTGATGAGTCTCCTAAGATCTCTACAGAATCAATACAGCATTCCGGCAGTGGTCTGTCTATTACTGAGTGAAATGGGTATGGCATCTCTTTACTTGGAAAGTATTCACTTTTAGGGACAACCACATCACATTCTTGACTTTCAATTTGCTGTCGAGAAAGCTCATAGGTCTATTCCACCCCCCCGCAACCCATTTTTTTTTTTTTCCTTAACGAAATTTATACCTTATTTGCAACATTTTTGGGAACATGCTCAATTCACCTTATTATTAAGTCATATCTTAAAAGAGATAGAGTCAGAAATATTTTATCTTCACATGGCTAGAAGCTGGGTGGGTGCACCTTGAAGAGGCCAGTGGCTAAGCAGAGTTGCCAGGGGCATTCTTTCTACCCTTGACCCTCTTAAGTGTTTCTCACCTACAGGAGACATCAAGTAAGCCCCTGATGTTAGGTCGTTTAACTTTAGGGAGAATAAAATATGTTCTCTTCAGGTACGTGGCTCAGACATCACTGTGTTCTATTTGAGCTAGCCTCTTTGGGGCTCTGTGAGAATAGAAAAGCTGAAAGATGAGGGAGTATGTTTTTCTGGCAGGAAGAACGTGGCTAAGTATTCTGAAAGCCATGTTCCAAATACCATTTTAGAAAGATTGCTCAAGCCTTAATTAGAGCTTCATTTGATGACATTAGTCACATTAATATTCACTGGGGATCTGTGTAAATGTTTTAGTGGTAGTTAAGATTTAAAAACTTGAATATCCAGTCTTTTAAAAGTTACAAGTCCTAGTCCTAACTACCACTGCCAAAACTGAGATAATTTAGAAGATCATTAGATTTTCAAGGTGAGCCAGATTTTAAATATAAATCCTAGATACATTTGAGTATTGCAGAATTATTCTTTTAAAGTTACTTGAAGCATTGGAACTGATTATCTAAGCTATAAAAAAGAAAAAATAAAGATACTTGAAGCTAAGTGTACTTAAGCATTAAGATATATATTATGGGAACAAAAAGAGTCACTGAATGATGAAAGGATATTTTACTTTATTATTTTCTTTTCAGGTGGGTAATGTGCTGACATTGTAACAAGGTTTGAAGGAAGCGCATTTCACACATGCATATAAAAACCCAAACATTATGCTTATGAACTACGAAAGGATTGAGACTTTTTTTTACACTGATGAAAACTTGAGGAATACAGTGTGCTTTTCCAGGGCCTTCCCTGCTGGAAATGATCACCTTGCATAATGGCTCTATTTTAAATCAAATGTCACACTCCACATCAGCAAGTTCTTCATTTAATCAGGCATAGAAAAACCATCTCTCTGGGCCATATATATTTTTTTGAGACAGAGTCTCGCTTTGTATTTTTATGTTTAGGTTTAATAGTTTGCAGAATGACCTCAATAAGTTGTTTAAATCTGATGTTGGAAAGGAGTTCTCAATCGGAATTCTCAAAGAACAGCTCTTGCTCACATTTCTCTCTGCCATTCTTCATTGGAATTATCTGTATCTAGATTCGTGGCTCTCCAAGTGGGGTCCCAGCAGCATCAACATTGTCTCGGTCCACGCCTGAAGGGCGCATCTCAGATGTTCCCCAAAACTGCTGCATCAGAAGCCAGAGGATGGGGTCAAACTATGTGTTCTAATATGTCTTCCATGTAATTCTGATGCTTGCTAAGTTTGAGAACCAATGGGCTACATTATTTCAAGCTTTTAAAAATTATTCAATTATGTTGGGCCAAATTCTGATAGAAGAGAATGAGGAAAAGTTTCTACTTCTGCTGTGATTATTGGTGATCAGTGAATTTGGTCACGTGACTGGCAGAGACACCTCTTTGCTGTATTTCCCCACTAATATAAAAGAATGAATTGTTTGCTCTTTCTTTATGAAACCTAACTAGGTATCCTAGAGTGCCTCGACCTAAAACTGGTAGAACAGTGCTTATCTCAGCAGTTCAATCAAACTCTCCACCTAATACAGAAAGGAATACCCTTAAGAAAAGATTCTTAAAGATAAGAAAATTCTCACCCTTTGAAAGTCTGCATGAAATAACTTAGCAACCTAAATTTTAGTTAGAAGGAGCTTAAAGCATTTCTTTAATTTTATTGCTGTCAAAAGGAATATTCTGTTCAAAGAGGTAAGACATTTTTTTCTGATCTTAAAAACCTCTAAAGACAGTTGCACTCACCCGTAATTGCTTTGTTACTAAACTTAAGTTTAAGGGCTGTAGATGTCAGAAAATGCATTTTTACGTTTCCTACGTTATTTGCTGTGTTAGGGTCACATGGCAGTTCAAGTGGTGCCTACAACCATTTTTCACAGTTGACAGTTTGGACACATCTGTTGCCAAATTCTGTTGTGCTTTGCAGCAGATACCGTCTAGGGCTTGTGAAAGCACAGCTCTGGAGAAGATAACCCTCTAGGGCTTGGGAAGAGGGGATGGATCTGACTGCCCAAATCAATACAGACTCTTCTCACCCCAACCAAATCTCTTTGGTCAGAATACTGGAGCAGCGGGGAAATCCTTAGAGTTGAGCCATTAGCCTGTGTGTGTGTGTGTGTGTGTGTATGTGTGTGTGTGTATGGTGTGGGATATGTGTAAGGAGGGGATGCTTTCTCTCTAGCTAGTGGGAGGTGGTCACGGGGCCTGCACGCATTCATGACATGGAGTAAATAAGTAAAGTGAAATTTTATGTTTTACCTACTCTCTAAGACTTTTCAACAAACCAGTTAAAAAGGCTCAAACTTTTAAAGTGCAGGTACAATTTCAAATGATACTCAAATGATTTTTTAAGAATCAGTTTATCACTGTATTACTTAAGGATTATACTTATCTTCAATATCATAGGTACTTTCCACTCAATAATTATTCCTGTGATTTATACATGTAGGCCATAGCAATTCAGTAAAATAATAGTACACTTTTATAATGACTGGTTAAGATTTATTGTTTTTGTTATCAGGGAGTTTCCGAGAACATTTTCTTCCTTTCCTATTTTTAGCTGTGATGATACTTCAGATATATAAAATGTAGAGTTCAGCTTCTGGGGTAGGGTTCAGTCAAGCTGATCGTTCTCACTCTGGAGAGCTGTTAGAAAATCCCTCCTTTCACTGAGCTGAGGCAGCTCTCCTTGTACACTGTTTCCAGGACAACAGGAGAGGTCATTATGAGAGGCTCATGATGAGTCTATGACTCTCTGTAGAGAGAGGGAGAAGAAGAAAATATTTTATCCATTTCACAGCCAAGGGAACAAACACAGATATAAGCACCATAAAAGAGGGAACAGGATTCAAATTACTGAGGAAGGATTTTGATTTCCATACTCAAAGTAGACCAGAGTTTCCATATTAGCGTCTCCTAAAGACATTTTATTTGTTTTGCTGAAATTAAAGACAAAATGTATTCTCTTGACCCATGCCATCCAGTAGAAATATGTGAGCCATATACGTACTTTTAAATGTTCTAGTAACCACATTAAAAAGGTAAGCAGAAATAAGCACAATGAATTTTAATAATCTATTTTATTTATTTTAGTGGATACAAGATACTATGATTTCACAATGTAATCATTATAAGAAACTAATGATATCCTACATTCTACATCCTTTTTTTGTATTAAGTTTTCAAAATCACAGCACACCTCAGTTTGGACTAGTCACATGTCAAGTGCTCAACAGTCACAGGTGGATCGTGACGACCTATTGAATAGCACGACTCTGGAATCTCCTTTTTTTACACTTAGCTACTGCTCCAACTTCCCTTCTCCATCAAAAATACAAAGTGTCTTTGCAGACATTGAGTTCCGGTCTCTGGAAGTGTTTGAGCGGAGACTGGGTGACTACCATTTGGTGGGAATATTGTGGGAACTCTGAATAAAGAGTGTTAGTGGACGTTTGCACAATGGAAGTGTCCAAATCCCTTCCTATCCCTAAGTTTTGTGATGCTGTGATACTGAGAAAGGAGACAAGAAATTGTGAGTTTGGAAAGAACTTCTTTCCGTATTAGACGTGCCGTTTTCTGCCATTATCTTTTGATTTGTAATTTACCTCTTTGCTACTTCTAATATGAATGCAATGATTACTTATAGGGTGCTACATAACCTATAAACAACTCTCATAAACGCTAATGATTCATTCAATTATTTCCTCACTCACTTAGTAAAAACATATTAGTCCCTACAATGTATTAGTCTGTGTTCCAGGAGCTGGAATGTATTAACCACAGTGGGTAAGAGAGGCATGGCCCCTGGGCCCATACAAGATTTCCAGCTCATTTGTTCCTACTTTTCTTTACTTCTGGTTTTTGGAATCTCCCCACCCATGTTTGGCTTGAGTCACCAAGAGCCATATACCGACTGATACGAAAAGAATGGTATGACCAGTCTCCTGGTATAAAATGTCAACCCATACCTGAAGTGGAGTTTCCAGTGACAAGAAAACTGAAGATGACACCATCGCAGCTTCTCTGTTGTGATTAAGGCGCTAGAGAAAAACCAGCACTGATGGGAAGTAAAATCTGCTGACGTTCAGCTCTACGCACGAGTTGAAATTGTCATTTGCATTTAAAGCCCCTTTGCTGTCAGCTAGCTGCCAGATAGATGCTTAATCTCCTTTGAATCTCTGCTACACCTTTTTGTGCCTTATCCAAACGTTCTGGAAGAATTAAAGCTTTTTCTGAGCCATGTTTTTAAATTATGATGCTCCCGCTTTAGAGAAAGAAAAATAATGGAACCTTCAGGTGTCAGAAAAACTGATTCTTGGGCCTGATAGAAAAAGAAATGAGGATTGATGATGCAGGAAAATCACTCATAGAAATATTTCAGGGATTTGATTATGATGTTGTATAGTAAGTTTGAAAATTATCTCACTCATTTAGTTCTTTAGTGTCCCAAAGCACTTTGTGAACTCAGTTGCTAAATTCTACCGTATTCAACTTGTCTGGAATGGCTTCTAACGGTGTCCTGTTAACCACCAGAGAGCAGCAGAGATTTATAGGTAGTTAATGAGTACTCTAGATACCAAGAAACAAGGAAGTTTGGCCACTTGATTTGATCTCATTAATTAAATAGCTTAGAAGAAAAAGTGGCAGCTGATTAGCTACCAGAATGTTCACCCGTTAGCCTGTCTCCCCACCCTTTCACCCCTTCTCTCTCTGGGGTGTGTGTATGTGATTTTAATGATTTACGTCATTGGTTGGGAAGTGTTTTCTAACTTTTCTGGAGCTTCGGGGATGGGTCAAAATGCACCTCGTTCTTTCACACTTACCCATGCCATAGCCTGAGTAATACATGAACACAGTGAATCAGAAGTCTAAGAAAGTACAGTTCTTTTTCTGTAGACCAGGCATCATCAAACTGCTGCCCACAGACCAAATCCAGTTTGCTACCTGTTTTTACAAATAAAGTTTTATTTCAACACAACCATACGCATTTGCTCATGTTTTGCCCATGGCTGCTCTCATGCTACAATGGTAGAATTAAGTAGTTGAGACCATGCAACCATACGGTCTGAAAAGCCTAAACTATTTACTGTCTTGTCCTTTACAGGAAAAGTTTGCTAACCCCTGCTCGACACCATATCAGTATTTAAATTTAAATTATGGAAAATAGAGGAAAGCAGAAAAAGTCCCGGACTGGGGGGACTTTAACAATGATTGTACTAGTCCTGGTTCTGCTGGTTGGTAGTAATGTGTCCTTGGGCAAGTCCTTTAACACTTTGAACCTTAGGTGGCCTCATCTGTTAATGGGGACTGGGAGCTCAGGGTGTAGTTGAACTTGGTAGTACCGAAGATCCTTTCCGGATTGAAAGTTCTATGAGATTTTTTTTTTCGTTAATTACTCTTGCTTTTTTATAGTTTTATTTTATTTTTAATTGACAAATAATAATTGTATATATTATTGGGGTACAATATGATGTTTTGAAGCATGTATACATTGTGGAATGATCAACTCAGGCTAATTAGCATATTCATTACCTCAAATATGTATCATTTCTTTGTGGTGAAAACATTTAAAATCCTTTTAGCTATTGTGAAATATATGATACGTTATTATTAACTCCAGTGACCTTGCTGTGCAATAGAATACCAGACAACTGAAACTTCAAACCCATTGATCAATGTCTCCCTTTTCCCCAGCGACTCCCCCTTCCAGCCTCTGGTGTTCATTATCTTTGTTTTTGACATATATATTGTATATATGTTCCAAATTATTTATGGGAGTATCGTTTTTCTGTCTCCCCCAGGCTTCAGTCTTCCTCTGGGAAAATCTCTCCAGTGGACAGCTTGTAGGTTGGCATCAATGCCCTAACTCCCACTGGGCCTTTCCTTAGTAACTAGTGCTTTTTTTTCCTGATGCCTTGACTCTATGTTAATTCCACCCATGGTTTCTGCTCTTCATCTAGGGCTGTTTGAACTCTGGCTTCCAATGTAACTGGCAATCTGATTTTTGGAATTTGCCCTTTTGCTCCCTACCCCTATCCTGAGGGTAAAAGGCACTCCTCTTCCACATTCTCTTTCCTTCTTCTACTTTCAAGTCTCCAGATTTGATGCCATAGGATTTCTCAGCTGGGTCAGCTTATACTATATATCAGAGAAGTCTGGAGTCAGGCTTGCATATCCTTGGGAATTGCCTTAATTTCACTTAAAAGAACAGGTAAAAGGATGAGATCAGTGCTTAAGTTACTTACTCTCACTAAGCAAGACTCTATGTTTCTTTTTCTGAAGTCTGCATTTGGAGGCCTATAGCCTACATTCTTGAATAGCTTTTTTAGAGTTATTAACTATCATACTAAATATAAATGTAACAACTTCAACAATTCTGCTTTGAGATTTCTTGTTGGAATGTCCATTAATCTGAATCCGTATTGATTTCCAAATGTAAACGTAAAGAAAAGTGTGTGAAATAAAAATTTACTATTATATACAGTTTAACTCCACATTTTACTTTATTACCCTTTTTTGATTGATTTATTGGTTTGTTAATTAAATATTCAGTTGATAAATTACCTACATTAATTAGTGTTGAGAATACAATAATCAAAAAGCAAATAAGACTGAAATTTTTGGAAAGCACAAAATGTAAAACAGAACCTGATTTAGTCTAAATATTTATACCTATGTATGCTTTTAAAAAATGTAAATACTTAGCTAATGTCTTTTACCATCAAGCTTAATGTTTGCATTTCTTGATTTATTCACTATTAATTTATAGAATATTCATTAGCAAAATGCCTGTTATGCATCTGGAAATCATTGATCAGACTTGTGTGCCCCAAATTTCTGATGTCCAGATTTTATAGTGCAGTTAGATATAAATGTGTTATTATCTGTACTATCGTGGGGTGGGGGGTTAAGTCTGTGTGCTAAGATGCTAGTCAAATTTCATGTTAAAGAGGGAGGAAGCTCACTTTAAAAGGTAGCCGTTATTATTTAAATCGTTGGCCCTTCATAGATGGAGATTATGCTGTTGATACCCTTAGCCACTCATATATTCTTTGAAACAACTGGTTGGGTGAGTCATCTTACAGTGTACACTCTTCCCTGTTTCCCCAGGCTCAGAGGTGTGTGTGGAAGATTTGGGGTCAGAGAATTGAGTTCAAATCACTGCTCTACCACTTATTAACTGGGCGATTTTGGCTGAATCTTTGAGTGCCTGTGTCCTTATCTATCACAAAAGTGAAACACTTAACTTGCCTATCTCGTAGGATAGCTGAGAAGGCTAAAAGACAACTTGATGATCAAAATAAAGGCCCTAGTACACAGTGTAAATGCAAGCTCAATCTGGGGTTAAAATGAAGCCCAGCAGTCAGTGTATGACCATAGCCCATACGGTTGGACTGATGACCGTGGGGCCTTAGGACCAATTTAGTCAGTTGGACTAACTAGCTTGGGTAAAGTTTACTAATTCACTAACATGGACTAATGAGTCCTTAACATTGATCAAATCAACAAATACAGATTTAATATTAACTATGTGCATGCCAGTGGGCTTGTGTTGTGGAAGCTATAAAGGAGCTCTCTGCCCATAAAAGCTTACCACCTAGGAGATAAGGATATCAGTCAGGTGTAACAGGAAACCAGAAACCATTTAAAGTTTTCAACAGAGGAATTTTTAAAAATTTAAAACAATCACAAACTTTATAGAAAACATGCAGTTATAATACAGAGAGTGTGTTGTTGGCCTGCTGCACATCATCCTTGGTATTTCAGTGTGTATTTTCTATGAACAGGTGTACTATCCTTTATAAGGATGATATAGCCATTAGAATCAGGAAATTAACATTGTTAGGTCACTACCATCTAATCTTCAGACTCCATTCAATTATTCAATAATCAATTTTAACAAAAGGACCCAAGAATCCAGTTTGCAACCATACATTGCATTTAGATATCATGTCTCTCTAGACTTGTTCAGTTTGAAGGTTCCTTAGTCCTCCTTTGACTTTCATCACCTTGTCACTTTTAAAGGTTACAGATAATTTACTTTTTTGTAGAATATCCTCTATTTGATTTTATCTGATGTTTTCTCATGATTAGATTCAGGTTATGTGTGTTTGGTGGGAATGTCACAGAAAGGATGCCGTATTCTTTTCAATGCATTCTGTTAGATGGAAAACACTTTTCATTTGTCCTCTTACTGATGATATTCACTTTAATCACTTTCTTAGTGATAGCTTAGAAGATAGATGTCCCAGGTTTCTCCACTGCAAAGTTAATCTTTTCCTTTTGTAGTTAAGTATTTGAGAGGGAGGTTACTTTGAGGCTATGTAAATATCCTTTTCCTCATCAAGATTTTAATCCACTTATTCATTCATATCAGCACAAACTGTTGGTTTCTTAATTTGTTCAAAAGATTATAATATTTATTGTCATTATTTTACTGTTCAAATCATCCCTAATTTGGCCAATGGAAGCTCCTTCAAGCTGGCTTTTGTGTACTTTTGAATGTCCCCATCATTCTTTGAGTACTTTCTTACATTGTGGCCCTAAAAGACATTCCAGGCTCATTTTATTCTTTACCTTCCATATCCCTGAAATCAGTCATCTCTCTCAGGATTTCTGACTCCTTTTAGTGGAGAATGGTACAGAGATGAATACCTGGTATACCATACTATATAAATATGTCTATATAGAGACAAAGATGTAATTCTCAGTGTGCTCATTGCTATTGGAGTATTCCAGCTTTAAGACCCTCACAGAGGGAATTTAATTCAGGAAACTGATTCAGATGGTGATGGGGAAGCTGGGGCCACCTGACTTGGAAATAGAGTCTTTGCAGATGATCAAGTTGAGATGAGGTATTAAGGTGAGCCCTAATCTAGTGTGGTGGGTGTCCTTATTAAGGAGGGGACATACACACAGGGAGAATGTTGTGACAATAAAGGCAGATCTGGTTAATGCATCTGCAAGTAAAGGAATGCCAAAAATTGTCAGCAAACTCCCAGAAGCTATGAGAGGGGGTGGAACATGTTCTCTCGCAAACTCCCAGAAGCCATGAGAGGGGATGGAACATGTTCTCTCGCAAACTCCCAGAAGCCATGAGAGGGGATGGAACGTATTCTCTCTCAGAGAAAACCTCAGGATACCCTGCTGATACCTTGATTTTGAACTTCCAGGCTTCAGGACTGTGAGACAAAAAATATATATTGTTTAAACCCTGCAGGTTCTGGTACATTTTTGTGCTAACTCTCATAAACGAATACACCACATTATAGGTGGGTATTGGGTACTTAATCATCTACTGATAAAGTGATACTTGGTCACCGACAGTGGAAAGTGGTATAATAAAGCGGCTAAAAGGAAGGGAGCTGTGACCCAAAGACTTACTGTGTCTTCTTCCCACTTTTCCTTGGGACCCACCTAGTCGTATTGAGTTTATTGCTCCTCTTCCTCCTCAGCCACTCACCAATGGCACCAGTGGCTGGGAAAAGCCAGTAGCCAGCTGTCTTTGTGACGGTGTTCCAAGCTGGCTCCTGCAGTTGCTCAAGCACTGGGAGCAGGGATTCCAGCTGTCATTTTACTTCCCTCTTATGTGAACAAGCTTGACCTGTTTCCTTCAGCCTCGGGTTTACATAAGTCTGATATTGGCTCACTACCTGGGTATGAGATCAGAGTATATAAAATCATATGCAGTTGGTATGAAGTTAAAATGCATCTTCGGTTCATGGAACAACATTCCTGCTCTCCTGAATATAGAAAAAGAAAAAAGTTTCTCTTCTGGTTTTTTAGTTGGCTTATTTGATTATTTTGCCTATAGACTGTCATCTGCTAAAGCTAAGTAAAGGTCAGTTTTTAGGTTTTAAATTTATATTGCCAAATTTCTCATGCATGACATATTAGAGATTAATTATATACATTTCATGGAATAGAATAAAGAACCCAAAAATAAGGCTGCACACCTACAACTATCTGATCTTTGACAAACCTGACAAAAGCAATGGGAAAAGGATTCTTTATTCAATAAATGGTGTTGGGATAACCAGTTGGCCATATGCAGAAGATTGAAACTGGATCCCTTTCTTACACCATCTATAAAAATTAACCCAAGATGGATTAAAGACTTAAATGTAAACCTCAAAACTATAAAATTCCTAGAAGAATTTTATAGGCAATACCATTCAGGACATAGGCATGGGCAAAGATTTTGTAGTGAAGACATCAAAAGCAATGGCAACAAAAGCAAAAATTTACAAATGGGATCTAATTAAACTAAAGAGCTTCTGCACAGCTAATGCAACTATCAAAAAACAGACAACCTACAGAATGGGAGAAAATTGTTTCAAATTATGCATCTGATATTGTTTGGCTCTGTGTCCCCACCCAAATCTCACATCGAATTGCAATTCTCAGTGTTGAAGGTGGGGCCTGGTGGGAGGTGATTGGATCATGGAAGGGTTTCTGATGGTTTTGCACCATCCCCTTGGTGCCATCTCATGATAGAGTTCACACGAGATGTGATTGTTTGATGTATTACCTCCTGCTTCACTCTCTGTCTCCTGCTTTGACCCTGTGAGACATGCTGCCTTCCTCTTTGCCTTCTGCCATGATTGTAAGTTTCCTGAGGCCTCCCCAGCCATGTTTCCTGTACAGCCTGCAGACCTGTGAGTCAATTAAACCTCTTTTCTTTATAAATTACCCAGTCTCAGATAGTTATTTTAGCAGTGTGAGGACAAACTAATACAGCATCTGACAAAGGTCTAATATCCAGCATCTATAAGGAATTTAAACAAATTTACAAGAAAAAAACAACACCATAAAAAAGTAGGCAAAGGACATGAACAGTCACTTTTCAAAAGAAGACATACATGTGGCCAATAATCATATGAAAAAAAAAGCTCAATATCACTGATCATTAAAGAAATGCAAATTGAAACCTAAATAAAATACCATCCCATACCAGTCAGATGGCTATTATTAAAAAGTCAAAAGATAACAGATGCTGGTGAGGTTGTTGAGAAAAAGGAATGTTTATACACTGTTGGTGAGAGTATAAATTAGTTCAACCATTGTGGAAGACAGTGTGGAAATTCCTCAAAGACCTGAAGACAGAAATACCATTCAACCCAGCAATCTCATTACTGGGTATATACTCAAAGGAATATAAATCATTCTATTATAAAAACACATACACTTGTATGTTCATTGCAGTACCATTCATCATAGCAAAGACATGGAATCAACCTAAGTGCCCATCCATGATAACTAGATAAAGAAAATGTGGGTTTATGCCACATGTTGTCACTTATAAATGGAAGCTAAATAGTGAGAACACATAGACACACAAAGGAGAACAAAACACCGTGGGCCCTTTCAGAGGGTGGAGGGTGGGTGGAGTGAAAGGATCAGAAAAAATAACTAATGGGTACTAAGTTTAACACCCGGGTGATGAAATAATCTGTACAATCACCTATGGAAGAAACCTGCCCATGTACACCTAAAATAAAACTTAAACAATGATATACATTTCAAAAGGGTACTCATCAAACAGTGAAGATTAATAACACATTCCTCAGGAGATGACACATAACTGGAGGTACTCAGTGTTACCTCATGTGGCAGATACAGTTCAGTCCTATCCCCAGAGAACTGACCTTTATGGAATTTGGCCTCAGTGTAGAATATGTTGCTGACATATGCTATGTGATATTTCATGCTTATTATTATATGTAACTCACAATACAATGCACTGTTGCTATTAAGCCTATGTTTTTGCCTATGAGGATTCGAGACAAAGTAAAACTTTCACCTCTAAGTACTTAGATGTAAAACATGTGTCACTGATGTTAGGAAAGGTGACAGGACAAAGGCCCTGGGGTCTTAGGCTATGGAAAAAGTGGAGCCTATAGTTTTTCAAAAAGTAATTCCTTTCATGATCACTTATATAGGACCATATTTAATGGGCTCCATATAATGAATAATGATTATGTCCTCTGTTTTCTCTATAAAAGTAAAAAGTGAGGTAATTTTCAAATGTTTTCAACTTGCATATTTATTATTCAAATATTATTCAATAGTCCTCTTTTTCTTTTTGCCTGGAGTATTCTGGCCATTCTTTCTCTTTGAACTTCCAGCCTATTGTTCATAGTCTCACATGTAGCAAGGATGCATGGAGGATAGATGACATAAGCTTTCTGACTTTACACGTTTTATCATTAGGTAGAGCAAAATTCATTTTATCATTAGAACAAAATACATTCATCATTAGAACAAAATCCAATTCCCTGGTGCTGTTTCTCTCACAGTACACCTGTACCCCAAGCGGAACATCAAACCTCAGGATAAACATGTCATCTCTTGTGGGAGTATCAACTTGACTCAAGCGTATGAGGGGTAATATGATTTTTATATTAAAACACACCCAGATTTATTGTAGAATAGAATATGTAATCTGTATGATTTTTAAACACAGAACCCAACTGTGCACGGCTATTTTTTTTGCAAGATGTGAGCAATATAATGTAATATTTAAAGCAGAATCTCTGGACTCAGGTGAACCACATAAAACTTCGCTTGACTTTTGGCAAATTTTTAAAACTTTTTATCCCTCAGTTTCTTTGTCTATAAAGTGGGACTGATGACCATGTGTAACTTACAGAGTTGGCATGAACATTAAAGGTCCTTAGCTCACTATTTAGCACATGGTAAACACACAAATGTTAGCTATGACGCTGCTCGTGGCAGTATGATCAGAACCTTGAAGGTGAAAATGGATGCTCCTGGGTTACTAGGGGTGAAGATGCTTGCATAGCACTGCTCTGGAGAAATTAAGTCCTACTTCTGCCCTCTTTTTTCTGGGTCAGCGTATTCAGAACATGCTGAGCAACTGGCCCAAAAGCACAACTGAGAAGGAGCAATTGTTACCTTTGACCTCAGAGCCAGGGGTGCTCGCAGGTTGGTGTATAGTCTTCGGATCATTAGGAGTAAAACATCACCAGGAGAGAAACAGATGGGAAGGTTGGATTGGCCAGTGAGTGGGCAAGGATGAAGAACCACAGATTTTAACTTAAGGGTTTGCAAGTGGCCCAGCTTCCCCAAGAGAGGTGTCGGGCCCGAGGTTAAATATTAGTGTCAGGTGAGGTTAAATAGTGAAGTTAAATATTAGTGTCGGGGCCTGAGGTTAAATATCAGGATGAGAACTAGAAGGTGCTAACGCTACTCATCCTCTCCTGCGGCCATGACTGAACTTCCTAATGTATTACCACACGTTTTCAAGCAGAGTGCAGGTAAGCCTTCAGAATCCTCCTCAATTTGTTGCTCCAGGCAAACACTACTAAATGATTATCACTTGAGAAGATTTTTTCTGGGTAGCTCTTGAGAAATTCCAGGAGCTTTGGACACTATTAATAGGAAAAATCAGCAACAGAAGTGGCTCCCAAGACTCACCTGCTTGGAGAAAACTTCTGTGACTCATGCTATTTTAGTTTCCATTTCCTACAAACAAGTGTTTTTGTTGTTGTTGTTGTTGTTTTTTTTCAGACAGAGTCTTGCTCTGTCGTCAGGCGCCAGGCTGGAGTGCAGTGGCGTGATCTCGGCTCACTGCAATCTCCGCCTCCCGGGTTCAAGCAATTCTCCTGCCTCAGCCTCCCGAGTAGCTGGGACTACAGGCCCGCACCACCACGACCAGCTAATTTTTGTATTTTTTAGTAGAGACGGGGTTTCGCCATGTTGGCCAGGATGGTTTCTATCTCTTAACCTCGTGATCCGCCTGCCTCAGCCTCTCAAAGTGCTGGAATTACAGGTGTGAGCCACCGTGCCCAGCCCAAACAGGTGGTTTAATCCAGCTTTCAACATGAAAACCAGTAAGATAAAACTAATGACAGCAGCTTGAATGACATACACCAAACTCCTAACTTTTCTGATATATTTGCCATTTAAAAAGAGTCTGTTAATAAAAATGAGTGGGTGTCATGTTGGAAGTTTATCCCATGGGGTTTTGCGTAAATTCCTGCCTGATTCTGCCTAGACTAGTCGGTGCTTTCTGTTCTCAGATGGGAGGTGTATGTGTAGGTTATACCAATGCACAGGCTGTTCTAATGCACAGGCACTCAGGCCAGTGCCGATCAAGGCTCAAGGGAGGGAAGTTAGGTCACAAGGAAGAAGGAGGGTAAAGATTGTATGTCGTGGTCAGTGGGTGAAGCACAAACATGAAGTTGTTTTACTTTTTGCCAGTCATTACCACTAGCTTCATTGAGTCGAATCTCCCTTCTCTACTGTGTAGCAAAGAATTGAACTTTCTGGAGGCTAAGGCTGAGGATTGTTTAAGCTCAGGAATTTGAGGTTACAGTGAGTTATGAGCTATCCCTGCCACTTCAGCCCGCATGACAGAGCGAGATCCAGTCTCAATAATAATAATAATAATAATAATAAAAGTAATAAAACTCGTCTAAAGAGAGATCTGGCCTCTGCACTGATTTCTGGGAGGAATTCTCTGTGTCCCTGAAATGTCCTGCTGAAAAACATGTTTCTGTTTACCTGGAGGCCTTGGGCCACACTAGATCATCCAACAGTGTGATTAAGGTGGGGGCTTTGGTGATGTGTTACTGGTTATGTGAGCAGTTGCCATGTATACATGAGAGCCTCAATAAAGACTCTGGACACCGAGGCTGGGAGGGCTTCCACGGTTGGCAGGACTCAGTGTGTATCATTGTACCTTTTTCTGGGGAAGTTAATGCTGTCTGCGACTCTACTGGGAGAGGACAATGGGAAGCTGCATGAGCGGAACTTTCCTGAACTCTGTCCCATGCCTCACTTCTCTTGGTTGATTTTAACGTGTATCCTGTCTCTGTAATAAACCATCATCATGTGCATGACAGACTTCAGTGGGTTCTGTGACTCCTAGCAAGTTACCAAATCTGAAGGTGGTCTTAGGAACCCTTGAACTTAACAATTGGTGCCAGAAATGAGGGTGGTCTTGGGGACTGTTCCTTAACTTCCCATCCACTTAAAGCAGATTCCCTTACGATACCATGGACAGATTAGGTAGCTTTCCAGATCCTTTGGTTAGCGAGGATCTATTGAATTTAAAGGTCCAATTTTAAAGTTTCAGTCTCCTTCATTGCCAGCCAGATTTGTAGCTCGAGGGACTTGATGTAGGAGGGGTAGGCCTTGGTCTTCTCTTTTAGTCTTGTGTCCCGTCACTGTGGGAGTACATGGTCTTTCTCTGGAATTCTCCCTCTTCTACTAAGCCTCTAGCTTCTCATTTGGTTTGAGCCTTGATAAGAGAGAGGAAAAGAGATAAATATTGCACTTCATTAGTTGTCCTTGCTTTTTTAGCTAACCCCAAACAAACTCTGATGCCCTCTGTGTGGTAGGTGTCAAAGTGCTAGTGCCCTCATGGGGCATGCGATGGGGTTCTTCCAGGGTTTGATGGGTGGCTGCCACTGCAGTGTCCTGATTATACCTCTTTACCTCCTCCAAACCTCACCTCAGCTGCCTTAGTGCTGGGAGCTCTCCTCCCTGGGAAGAGGTCGTTGAAAAGATTATTCAGATGACATTTTTCAGGTCACTTGACAACATTATTAGGGTTCACGGTGGCTGAGCTCTTCTTTGTTACCTGTTTAGTTCTGTTCCCTGGTGGACAAAGGGTAGACTAGTGGTATTTGGTCTCAGGTCGGCTTTACAGTCTTAAAAATTATTGAAGGCTTTGAAGAGCTTTTGTTTATGTGAGTTATAGCTATCAATATTTACCATATCAGAAATCAAAACTGAGAAATTAAAAAAACTTTACTCCTTTAAAATAATAAACCCATTACATATTAACAGAATTTTTTATTTTTATTTTTATTATTTTTCTTTTTGTTTTAAATATATTTGTTATACTTTAAGTTCTGGGGTTCATGTGCAGAACATGCAGGTTTGTTACATAGGTATATGTGTGCCATGGTGGTTTGCTGCATCCATCACCCCATCATTTACATTAGATATTTTTCATAATGCTATCTCTCCCTAATCCCCCCAGCCCCTGCTATCCTTACCCTAACCCCCTACCCTCCGACAGGCCCCAGTGTGTGATATTCCCCTCCCTGCGTCCATGTGTTTTCATTGTTCAATTCCCACTTATGAGTGAGAACATGCGGTGTTTGGTTCTGTTCTTGTGTCAGTTTGCTGAGAATGATGGTTTCCAGTTTCATCCATGTCCCTGCAAAGGACATGAACTCATCCTTTTTTATGGCTGCATAGTATTTCATGGTGTATATGTGCCACATTTTCTTTATCCAGTCTATCATTGATGGGCATTTGTGTTGGTTCCAAGTCTTTGCTATTGTGAACAGTGCCTCAATAAACATATGTGTGCATGTGTCTTTATAATGGAATGATTTATAATCCTTTGGATATATACCCAAATGGGATTGCTGGGTCAAATGGTATTTCTATTTCTGGATTCTTGAGGAATCACCACTGTCTTTCACAATGGTTGAACTAATTTACACTTCCACCAACAGTGTAAAAGTGTTCCTATTTCTCCACGTCCTCTCCAGCATCTGTTGTCTCCAGATTTTTTAATGATTGCCATTCTGACTGGTGTGAGGTAGCATCTCAATGTAGTT
>CAUYQU010077640.1:0-21956 GCA_963574635.1 Cheracebus regulus
AAAGAGTCGCGCTGGCGACCCGTGTGGCTCCTTCGCCGGGAATCTCCCAGTCTGTGGGCATCAAAAATTCATCTGCAATTGTGGCATCCACTCGCTCTCTGCGCTTTCACTGGGAGCTACAATCCTGAGCTGCTGCTACGTGGCCATCTTGGATCTCTCTCCGCCCAGTGATGAAGTTTTTTCTGTTTCTTAGTTTTCCTTTGGCGGATTCCCGTTCCCCACAGAGCTGGACCTTCCCGGGTTCGCTATGCTTGCTGTGAAACTGTCAGTCCTCAGCGCTTCCAATTCCTGTTTTCCTTGTGGGGTTGGGACCAGCCGAGCCCGTCCATCCGGTATACTCCGCACCGGGAAGGGCCGCGCTGGGGCACCGGGAAAACAGCCGCGCTGGCCAAGAGAGTCGCGCTGGTGACCCGTGTCGCTCCTCTGCTGGGAATCTCCCGGTCTGTGGGCAACAAAAATTCATCAGAAAGTGTGGCGTCCATTCGTTCTTTGAGCTTTCACTGGGAGCTACATTCCTGAGCTGTTGCTAATCGGCCATCTTGGATCTCTCCGGTCTAGTTGAATATTTCTACTGAGGTGTGGAGAATGCATCAAAGGAGAGCTTCTCTTAAGGGGATATTTTAAGGAGTGATGAGCAGGAGATGTATTTTCAAGCACTGAATATTTCATAGGTGGTTTCTATGCCTGTTTGCATGGACCATCTCTGGCTCTATGTAAATGCAAAATTCCAGATATAGAAAAATAAGATGGTAAAGAAGTATTAGAGGTCCTGGAGTAGCTCTTTTCATTTCTGTTTTTGTGCTTCTTGATGTAATGGTTTGTGTTTTCTCTGGGTGTTTTGTCTTATTTTGTTTTTGTCACTTATACTTCAAGCTTTAGCACAGAATGCTTTAAATCCACATTGCAGCTTTGGTGGTTATGTGGATTTTGTTAGACTTTCACTGGTGCTGAGGAAACAGCCCCCTCCTTCCTGTCCCCTATCCCAGCCAGCTAAGAATCAGTGTAACTTACATGTCTCAATCATTTCTTATTTTGAGATCTCTGAATTTTTAGGTTGTCCTATTTCCATTTTTAGTTATTAACTAAATTATTTGAGGAAAAGGAGAGGAAGTGGGATTGTTATTATTAGCTGTCAGTTTCTTAACTTAAAAAATATGGCATTGATACAAAAAGAAAATACCTATGAACTGGGAAAAATGAGTTATCTTTATATGGATATAGTTTTTGTTTGTGAGAAATGAGTTGTGTATATGGGATGAATTCCTGAATGTGAATGTCATTGTAAAAAATAATAATTTAATAAACATGTATGTATACAAACCAGAAAGAAAAGAGACTTGTGTAGATAAACTTGAATTTATTTCATCCTTGTGCTATAATTTTTGTGTTGAAAAATGTGATTTTTTGATTAAAAAGTTCAGCTGTGCAGTAATGGCTTATCAGGTGTGTAAAATAACCTTTGGACTGAGTATTTTTTAATTGTTCTATATGTTCCATAGTAGACATTGTGCGTAAAATTCTCCATGCTTCATGTTAGAGACATAATGAATAATTTGACAGAGAGTCAAATGCTTTTAAACATGATTGAGGAAACTATTTTTAAAAATTAAAGGTTTCCAAGTGGTTGAAAAGTGTATGCCCAGAAGCCTAGAAACAGAGTCGTTTCATTTGCCAGATACTAGAGAAGTACACAGAAACAGGATCTATATTAAAGGAAAAAAAGAGAAAGAAGCTGATTTGTTATTTTCCATTTTCAACTTGTTCAGGTGGATTTTTGTGGCTGGAATTGTCATCAAGTGTGACTGTCAGTCCATCTGAGGGACTCCTCAATGCCCCCCTGACTGGGTTGGAGCCAAAGACAGCAATGGAGTAGACAGAGCAGTTCCACCTCATGCACGTGGGGGTGTCACGCTGGCAGGTTTCAACTCCCCCCATATTATCCAGTCAATTCCTGCAGTTTAAAATGAATACAATTCTAGTTAATGAACATACATTCAAGTAAGTTTCTTACATCCTATTCTAGTATCAACTTGCAAAGTATCTAATTTAAAAACCTCTCTACACTGATATTTTGGGAAAGGAGCTGTATAGTTCCAGGCCTTTAAATGACAGGCTCTACCTCATGCCATGGAGTAGCTAATGAGTTCAATAGTTCAAAAGGAAAAATCAGACCAGTTAGGGTAGGCAAAATAATCAGATGAAAAATTGAAATTTTTATGTTTCAACCAGCGCTTTTGACATCAGCTTGATAAGGTCAGGTAAGAGGTACATGAATATATTGGCATCCTTAGTTGTGTTTGTATCCTGCTAGTATCCTTAAATGCATGTGCATGCTGCTAGCATCCTCAGGTGCACTTGAATGCCACTTTCTATTAAGTTGCATTCTCCATAGGCACAAAGAAATGCTGATGTGATTCTCAATAACTGGCTTGTACCAATGTTTAAACACTTCAAATTTCACAAGGGCTTACACTTTGGCAAACTATTAAAAGGAGAAATATGTATAGTGTTTCTGGAACATATCATCTTTGGTTGGAAACATTGGATTACAAAGTATTTAGGGAAGAACTTTCTGAAGGGCTTACTTGTTATTCGTGTAGAAAAATATTTTTTTTCTGGAATAATTTTCAACAATATTTAGTTTTGCAAAACCATTACTTTTATAGAGACATCAAGAGTAATAATATTGAATTATCATGCATATCCAACCCCCTCCCAGGTCTGAAGCAGAAAAGTAGATAACAAATATAATCGTCTAAAATCTTGGAATCAGTGTTATCTTTTTTTTTTTTTTTTTTGAGACAGAGTCTCAGTTGCCCAGGCTGGAGTGCTATGGCGCTATCTCAGCTCAGTGCAACCTTCATTTTCCGGGTTCAAGTGATTCTCCTACCTCAGCCTCCCAAGTAGCTGGAAGTACAGGCTCCTGCCACCACGCCTGCCTAATTTTTTGTATTTTTAGTAGAGACGGGGTCTCACTATGTTGGCCAAGCTGGTCTCAAACTCCTGACATCAAATGATCCGCCTGCCTTGGCCTCCCAAAGTGCTGGGATTACAGGTGTGAGCCACCATACCCAGCCCTTTTATCAATCTTAAACCTTTTCAACATTGAATTTTGATTTAGTTTGGTTTTAAAAACTGGATTTTAATTCCAAGGTTGGAAGCTTTGTGGTTTCATAATGTGATTTCTAAAGAATTTCCAGTGGGAGTGAATGTCTATTGGAAGCACCTCCAATCTGAATGCTATGATCAAATAGATGCCTATGGAAATAAAGATTCTACAGCAGCAACATGAGCTGCACACAGTTTGGACAGAGGCTTACAAACACTGGATTATCATGCCTGTAATCCCAGCACTTTGGGAGGCCAAGGTGGGCAGATCACCTAAGGTCTGGAGTTCTAGACCAGCCTGACCAACATAGAGAAACATTGTCTCTACTAAAAATACAAAATTATCCAGGCATGGTGGCTCATGCTTGTAACCACAGCTACTCGGGAGGCTGAGGCAGGAGAATCACTTGAACCCGGGAGGTGGAGGTTGCAGTGAGCTGAGACTCCACCTGGGTAACAAGAGTGAAACTCCATCTCAACAACAACATCAACAACAAACACTGGATTAATTACAAGAGGAATACAGGGACTTCTATGTATAACAAATGGTCTTACAAGTTCAAGACAAAGCCTACAGCAAGAACTTTGAGTATATAATGAAATGAGTGCAATAAATATAAACAACTTAATAAACTTTAGATCAAATATTGGAAAAGTAAAAAGAAACCCCAAAATTAGATTTTATAAGCATTTCAAAAAAATCATACGTGCATTTTAGTTTCTACCTCTAGTTTCTAGCTAAAGCTCAATGGAAAAAGTAGAGTTGGTATCTTACACCAAAAGCAATAATGACCTGTTATTATTGAAACTTCCAAGTCTTTCTTTTCTTCAGTTGTGGATCCACACTGCCTCAATTCAGTTCAACCATCATTTAAGGAAATTGCAGTCTAACTCATGATATGATGAAATTTAACATACTTGTAAAATTTTTATTTGATGATCATGTTTGGCCTGGCCTTAGCTCCCACCTAATCAACTTCACTTTACCTCCTTCATTTACCAAAATTGCTTGTCTTTTCCAGACCAAATTCTTTCTCCTTGTCTCTCTGTTAGTGATCTTTTTACTCTCTCCTCTCTTATCTTGCTCTAAATCTTGCAAATAAACCCACTACAAAACATAAATAACTAATTTCATTTGGTTGCAGCAAGGATGTTGAGACAATATTACGCTTCTGGATAGTTACCTTTTGTTTCACTCATAATCAGAAAAACTTGGTTCCTGAGAACTATGCAGTTAGCAAACTCAGAATGACCCTATTTATTCATCAGACTATTTGAACCTGTGGCAAAGTTTGTTCCTTCATATTTTATTAAACTCAATTAAGTAATGGGGTCTTTTGTCATCAGTTTCAACTTCATCTTCCAAGGAAAACTCACTGCACTTTGCAGTTTGTAAGATGCCAACCATTCATTGCTTTGTGGTGTTGAAGGTAATTTGATTTATGTCTTGCTCCAGTTAAGATGCCCAGGTCTTTAAGAATTTCTGACTCAGAGTTAGAGGCTAAGGTCAAGTTAACAATAGTAATCTGTCTCTCTGTTTGCAAACAATGAATCATCATTTGGATTTTAAGATTGTATGCTAAGATTTGACTTGGCAGCTTGGTTCAAGGGTTGTCAGCAAAATGTATAACAGTGGCGTGTTTTTGGAACCCCTGATCAGAGACAGCAAGGATTTTCTAACAAGGCCACCAATATAGTTGTGAATAATTGGTAAGAAGGGGGTGTGGTTAAAGAAACATTAGTCCTATGCCCAAGTTATACTGGATTGATTTGATCCAGGCTTAATAATATTAAAAGCTTCTCTACTCATTCCCAGGACACAAACGATAATGCTTTCAAATTATTAAGAAAGAATGTGACTTATTCGGGACAATATGTAACAAGAGAGTGATAAAATGAAGCACATAGTTCACTTCAATCTCTTACCTTAGACCAAGTAAACTGCCACTAGGAAGGGAGAAAGCTTCATTGAGAGTTATAATATTTTGTTACTAAATGAATTGGAGTTTATTTTGAAGAGGTGGCCGTTAAAGTAGCTGAAGTTGAGATGAACAATTCATAAAAGTTAGGGGCCAGTTTCCACAAGCATCTTGTCCTTATTCATAAGGAATTCAGATCAAGTAGTGACTGAAATAAACCCCTGAGAACTGGTCAGCTTCGAGCTTTTCCCACATTACTTTAGTACCTGTGGCATATTAAGTGTTGAATTAATATTTGCAAATTGAGTGAATGAATCTTTATTGGATGCTTATGTGTGAATCTTTATATCTTTCTTTAAAATACCAGTGTCAAGAAAAGGGCATATGTTTTCACAAGCCATGACCTGAAAGCATGGTTCTATGATTTGAACTGAAAAGAATCTACTTACTCTCCTGTGGTTGATTGCATTACATTATGCAAAGTAACATTAACTGGTACTTTTACAGTTCTATTTTTTCCATTTATTTATGCATAGTGATAAAGGGGGGATAATACTCAAATGGCCAAACAGATGTGCTTAGGTCAGAATTTGAGCTAGTCACTGGTAAAGAAATTTCATTAGAATACTGAATTATCATTTATTGACTTTCACTTAACTTTCATGATGGTATGAAGAAATCTTTTTATTAAGGATTTCTTTTATATGGATACTCAAAATTAACATTCCAGGATCATAGTAAAAAAGCAAGTGCGTCTCTCTGGTAGGAACTCTGAAAAGAGGAGATAGTTACTATTAATTATGCTGCTTTTACCTCCTGTATTCTATAGACTTTATCTTGCATATACATTTAAAGGAGTATTAAGATTCTTGAATTGAATCACAGATGCTCAGATATTTTGGATTGGAGGACTTCTTTTCTACTAAGTAAGCACCTCCTCTACCTGGCCCCTCCTTGTCTAATTACTATATTGCTCATTACCCAGTCTGTTTGAGTTCTAAGTGGATATTGCTAACACTTTAATTACCATGTCAAAGACCAATTCTTGCATCAAGTATGATTGCTCCAACCCACTAACCCAGGGCATTGAACATTAGTGTTCCTCTTTTTTTGTGTACAACTCCTGTTCTTTAAATTCCACATATCTTAAAAGAAAGCTGTTATTGGTGACATAGCATTTCAAACTTAATGCCTAATTGTTTCATAGAGGAAAATAAAATTATAGGGTCTAATCTAACTTGTCAGTTACCATGGTTTTACATATAGCAGGACCAACTTATTATATATACATACTGAGTAGATTGAACTGGATTCCTGTTATTAGCAGTGCTTTACTGATCATTTTTATTTAAAAAATATTTTAATTTTAAATCTAAATGGAGCTATGGAAATTACAAAAGGCAATATGGTCCTTAGAGAGGAGGTAAATTTTTTAGAGTAACACAGGCAAGAATTAATAACTCTCAACAGTCCTTTCAGACTTCTTCTCACTGAACTATACTGATTCTTCAAAATGAAGTGAGGACATGGGTCATAGATTCTTCTGCAAGTGCCCATAAATAATATGGTATATTCATAGTCTCCTGTTAGTGTACTTGTAATAATTTCTGGGACACAGTATCTGATCATGATTAAAAATGCTGACTCTGTACAAACTTTGGACCAAAGACTTCACATTAGTTTCCTTACTTTCCTCTGTAAAATGAAAATAATAATAGTTGTTTCCTCAAGGAGTTGTTTTAGTCATCAAATGTAATAATACAGGCAGAGAGTTTAGAACAATACCTGACCTGTAGTAGGTACTCAGAAAATGTCAACTATTTTAATTGAGTTTCTTTCCTCTAGTCTCCATGGCATTCATTTGTTGAACTGATATCTGGTCATTTTTACCTTCTATTTCTGCAGATTTCTTTTTTAGCCCTCTCTCCCTTGAGTTCCTGCATTCTGAGAATTTGCTAAAAATTAGTATCCTAACCACAGATATTTAAACCATGCTACTTATTTTTCACCTTTTAGTAGCTGGACAAAATACAATAAAAAAAAAAATAGAAAAACATGCATGAATAAATTAACCCTTGGTTTTACTGGATGGGTATATGTCTTCCAGAAGTATTTATGTAATCCATTAGCATTATATTGGAATTTTAACATTTCAAAATTTTGATTCATTGTTGAGTTTTTGTCTGGAGCACTGATGGGCAGGAACTTTTGCTAGGTATTTATGGGCACGATCCACACATCTGGGGGATGGCAACCACCAAATTTCACAAATGAGACAGGAGCTGTCATCAGTACCCTAGGGGATGCCATGCTATCAATAGTATATAAGGTGCCCATTGCAAAAAGGAACACTATCACTTTGGATTCAGCACTGAAACACTGTAATCATTTCCTTAGTGATTGTTCCCTAGATGAGCACATACTCAGAAAGCAAGCATAAAAGGGATGAACCAGGTAGAGCTTATTTCCAGGACTTGTCCTAGAGATATTGCCTTAGGAGCTTCGCTCTTTTCTGATTCACATGCTCATGTTGCTTCCAACCTTCAGCCTCCAGAACATCCCCAGTCTGTATCTCTTGCACTGCCTATGTTCTGTCTTGTGCCTTCTCTCTTTCTCTCTCTCTCTCTTTTTTTTTTTTTTTTTAGACAGAGTCTCATTCTGTTGTCCAGGCTGGAGTGCAATGGTGCGATCTCAGCTCACTGCAACCTTCGCCTCCCTGGTTCAAGTGATTTTCCTGCCTCTCAGTGTCCCAAGTAGTTGGAATTACAGGTACCCACTACCATGCCCAGCTAATTTTTGTATTTTTAGTAGAGACAGGGTTTCACCATGTTGCCAGGCTAGTCTCGAACTCATGACCTTGTGGTCCACCTGCCTTGGCCTCCCAAAGTGCTGGAATTACAGGTGTGAGCCACCAGGCCCACCCTATCTTGTGCCTTCTCTAGCCAGTGCTCCTACTAAAAAGGCAAG
This sequence comes from Cheracebus regulus, assembly GCA_963574635.1. Taxonomy (NCBI): domain Eukaryota; kingdom Metazoa; phylum Chordata; class Mammalia; order Primates; family Pitheciidae; genus Cheracebus; species Cheracebus regulus. Next base: position 7,995 of record CAUYQU010077640.1, read on the forward strand.
CTGAAAAAGCCCATTTTTATAAATAGGAGGAAGTCTGCATGCTGATTCAGATGTGCCTATTTGCTGTAGCCTTCTAAAGTCAATGTGTTAATATTTTTTAATCTATTAATTACTAGAATGTGAGAATCATAGGCCATTTTGAAAGAGAAAGGTCATATTGCAAGAGTAAACAATGACAACAAACAATGAAATACATATTTAGGAACAGATAGACTAGACCTCTCCTTTGCCTCTTACACAATCTGTCATCAGTACTTTCCATCACACTTCAAAAAGATCTTTTTGGCACAGCTTCTGTCCCCATTCTTTTCCAGAGCTCTGGTTCTGCTTCATGTTATCTATTGCTGGAATGCTGGCAATGGCCCCAATGGGGCTACCATCCTCCAGTCCAATATGCATATTGTCATCAGTCTGATCACAGCATTCCTGTGGCTACCTAGGTGCCTAAGATTAAGTCTTCAGAAAGGTGTTAAAAACTCGTCACTTTTAAGGAACCACACAACTCTCCAACATCAAACACGTCCCTAAAGCCTGTCCTCTAGCCATAAAGCAAATGTAATTATCACTTTCAATAAAACACTTTACTTATTCACGCTGTTTCTTCTGACTGGTGAATTTCTATTCACCTTTCTAGCCCCAATTCTAATACTACCCTGTAAGGATACCCTGATTCCCTCCTGATGGGATTGACTATTATTTAGGATGCTTTCATCCTATATACAAGTCTCTGTTAGTAGCACTTGTCAGATTGTTTTGTGTTAATTTTTCACATATCTTCCTGAATCAGTCTGTTGGAGACTTGAAAACAAACACTATTTTTTTTTTTTTGACACAGAGTCTCTCTTGCTGGGGCTGGAGTGCAGTGGTTCAATCTTGGCTCACTGCAACCTCTGCCTCCTGGGTTTCAGCAATTCTGCCTCAGCTCCCCAGTAGCTGGGATTACAAGTGCCCACCACCACGCCTGGCTAATCTTTGTATTTTTATTAGAGATAGGGTTTTGCCATGTTGGCCAGACTGGTCTTGAACTCCTGACCTCAGGTTATCCACCACCTTGGCCTCCCAAAGTGCTGGGATTACAGACATGAGCCACAACGCACAGCCACAGACACTAATCTTATTCGATTTTATGTCATCAGTGCCAAACACAGGACAATGATCCATAGTAAATATTGAATAATTGTTCAATAAGCAAGTGAATGTATAAACACACCATATAGAGAGCTAATGTTCTGTCTTTTTATAGGGCAAGGTTTTCATACGATTGTGTATATTGTACTAGAGAAGTTTGCCGGCTTGCCTGCCTGCCTCCATCCTTTCCTTTCCTTCTACCTTCCTTTCTCTTTCCCCTAAACATTAACTGAGCATTCTGTGTTTTAGGTTCTATGTGAGGTGTCAGATGCATTGAGAATACTAAAACACTGCCTCCCTCCTAGAAGTGTTCTCCATTTTAATGTGAAGGAAAGCAGTAAAATAGTAATATAATCTAGGTGCCAGTAGTTTAACAGGATCCTTCTCCATGGTTGTAATTGAACTGTTGAGTTGTCCTCTGCTCTCTAAAGGCCAACTTTTGAGATGAGCTTTGAGAGCAAATGGAGACCTCCCTGAAACATGAGCATGTGCAAAAGCCATTGGTAGAACCAGTGTCTCTGTTGTTTCTGGAGATTAGTATCTGATGTCGAGAATAAAAAAGTGCATTGACCTGAGGGTCCAGATGCCTGAGTTCCAGTTCTAGCTCTGCTACTAATTAGCTATGTCCTTGATTCAGTGATTCAATCTATCTTATCTGTAGATTGAGGGTATTAGTCTAGCCTCTAGATCAGTGGTTCTCAACTAACAGTTAAATATTAGGATTCAAAAATATGTATACATTAAATTTATATTTAACAGAAATATACATTTATATTTATGGCTAATAAGCATAATTGTCTACTGGACATTATTGGATAACTAGGAAACATAATTTTTTATGTGTGTGTGTATACATATATGTATAAAAAATTATGTTTCCTAATTAGTCATCCAATATATAAAGTATACACAGACATACACACAAACACAGAAACATATATATGTGTACATATACAATTTCTACCAAAGAGTCACTAAATTAGAATCACCCAGGGGAGGCCAGGCCATGCATTTTTAGGAAAAAGCTTGCCAGCGATTCTGAGAGACACTGGCCTGAGTAAGTCTATTCTCCATGATATCATGATATGTGAGGTCTCTGGGCCTCTAATTCTATGACTGACTGGCAGGCCCCCACCCTCACTGAGCTGTGGAGACACCCGGCCCACTCCGGTCTTTCTCCTTTAATAGGCTGTGAGAACCAGGAACATTGTTTCAAGAAACAATCAGATCAGTAGCTGACATCATAGGTCTTCCTGGTAGAGAGGAAAGAGATGAAGAGCAGAGATAAGACCAAAAAATTCCCCAAATGCACGTGGGCTGCTGGTAATCACAGCTAGCCCTGAGGCTATCTCCAGCTTCTTGAACTTTAAGAGGGACCCAGTCATTCTGGTGTCCTGACTCCCATATATTTATTCTCTGACTGAGGCATAAAGATCTGGGTGAGCTAATGCATCAACCGATGAAAAATGAACAATTAAAACAATGAAGTTGTCAGTTCTTTTACCAGATTGCAAATAAATAACCTGCCTGTCAGACTGGCTGCTCGGCTGGACCATTAGTTTAATACAAAGACATTCTGAGGAACGGGTAGATGACAGCTGATCTATCACCCCGGTGGTTCCAGGCCTTTGATAAAGACCTGAGCAAAAAATGCTGTCATAAACCACAAAAGGTCAATCCCAATTTGTGAAAAGCAAAGTATTAAATGAAATTTGAATACACTCCTCTGCCCATCATGAAAGCCATAGGCTTAAAAAAAATGGCAGAGTGTTGGATAGTTCTTTTAACAAACCAAAACACTTCTCTTCTGTGTAGGCTTATTTAGCTTGTTAGGGACACTGTGCTGCTATATATGGTGATGGAGTTTGTAATTGCCACAGTGGAGGGACTGTGATCTTGAACTGCGCAATGTATCTTCTTACCAGGCTGAACAGGGTCTGACTACAGGGTGGTATTCCATGCCATGTCAAATACTAAAACAGTCCTAATTTAACAAAAAGCCAATTCATTGTATTTTCTTATATATACCTTTTCTGTATGACATCTCATAAAATATTTGCCAACTAGAAATACTGTTCATGGGCAATAATTAGATAAAGCCATAGGTAATTCAATAAGGATGTATTATTTAAGTCTCTAGCTAATATCTCATTTGTCTTTAAATTTGATGGAAAAATAATTACCTTTCGGAAGTCACCTTGAAGAAAATAATTATTATTTCTCAGAAACATAAAGTCCAATTATAAAATTTACCCTACAGTTTATAACTAGGCAAGGTGCAATATTTATGAAGATCACCCAACTTCTTTTTCTAGTTGCCTCTGTCTCAACTTGAATCTTAGCAAAGCTGATCCTCAATTTTTAATGAAAATCAGTAAAATGACTGAGAAGTTAACAAATCAAAACAATAAATTTTCCCCTTCCAAATTTTTGGGGATATTTACTGATATTTATGTTATATCTTCATAGTCAAAATGATTTATGTTCTACCCAAGTCAAAATAGTCACGATCTATTCTATTTTTTAGTATATTAATGGATTGATTCACAGTAAAATGTAGCGTTACATGGAAAAATACCTTAAACCCAAACAGATGCTATCAGTAGGGGTTTTGTGGTCATTTAGTTGCCCAGAATGATTTTAGCTAGGAAGCAGTATCAGCTACATTACTTCAAACTGGTTTGACCAGTTCTTCTGGATGGCTAATTAGTAATCAAGATCAACATGAAATTAATGTAAAGCTTTTCAGACTGATTTTCCTACCCATCAACTTAAACTGCAACTTTGCCTGTGCTCTGCCTTCGTGATCTCTTCAAGGTTATATAATATTGTACCTCTCACTTCCTAAGAAGAAGCCCTGAGAGCGTGGGGTAAAGCTTAGAGCTCATTCCTGAAAATAATCTGGTTCTGTTACTGGTTTTGTCACTTATTAGCTAGGTCATTTGTGCAAGTGATTTAGTGTTTGCTTATCATACTATATGCACAATAGCAACTGCTTAAAGAAGACTTCATGCAAAAGGCACATGCTGTTACCTTGGTAGTGGGGTACCCTTAAAGTCTTTAAAAAAAAAAAAACAAAACAAAACAGGGCAGTAATATTATTCACACCACTAAAGGAGGCAAGCAGTTTCTGCTCTAGACTTTTGCTGTGATCTAAAGTTAGCCCTTCATTTCTCTAAGTTTTACTTTGGGAAGTCTTTCTTTTTCGATCACAGATCTTCTTTCTCTGGAAGTCTCAAGCTGCTTTCAAAATTTTTATTGGCTCCTGACCTTATCCCAAGAATCTTAAGTCTTTCTCAATGTGACATTGTGTTAAAACTTCTCTTTTGGATCCATTAACTAAATAATATTTTTAAAATAATTGGTCATAATTTGTCCATGTATTTTTATGTCACATAGTTTTTAAAGATATCATATTTGTATTCATTTCTATAAAGAGTTGTACATCAGGCTATTGTGAAGAAGTCTACCCTACATGATAACATAGTCTCTAGGAGATGAATCAGAAGCTACTTAAAACAGTTGGAAATACAGAGATCATGGGGCCCCTCAAGATGCCCATGTCCTAATCCTGGAATATGAATATATTATCTTACTTATCAAAAGGGACTTTGCAGATGTGATCAAATTAAGCTTCAGGAACTGGGGAGATTTTCCTAGATTGTCTGAGTAGGCCCAGTGTAATCATGAAAGTTTTTATAAGGAGATCAGAGAAGAGAGAATCTAAACTGCTGGCTTCAAAGGTGGAGGAAGATGTCACAAGCTAAAGAAGAAAATGTCACAACAATGTAGGTGACTTCTAGACACCGGAAAAGAGCGAGAAAATCGATGCTCCCCTCAAGCCTCCAGAAGGAACAGTTTTCCCCAATACCTTGATTTATATTTCTGATCTTCAGTATTGTGAGATAATACATTTATATTGTTTAAAGCCACTAAATTATGCATATTAGTGGTAATCGTTATAGCAGCCATAGGACACTGATACAGAAATGTTTATAAGAAATCACCACTAAAGAACTTATTCATGCAACCAACCACCTGTTTCCCAAAAACCTGTTGAAATAAAAAACAAAATACAAAAAACAATATTGCCACTGCATACAGGAATTCCTGTAGGTGGATATCTGATAAAATATTATTATAATTCATTCTGCTTTTTGATAACCATCACTATAATTGGTGTGTATTCTATAGAGTTTTGCTTAATTTGAGCCTGCTGAAAATATTACATCATTTGATTAATAAAGTTTTTTCTCTAATGTTGAAAAACTTAAAAAGACCAAAAAAAAAAGTTTATAACAATGTAAGTTGATCATTGTCTAACGTGCATATACCTTCGCCAATGTATCCTTAAGAATTGTATCAGTAACTCATGTATACCCAGTATTTTCCCTCTGGATTTGTTTTCTCATCTCTACTCTTTCTTCCTCCTCTTCCCCTTATCTCTATGTATACTTTTATACTACCTAGTGTTTTAGATGTCAGTGAAATAGTGATCTCCTCAGAGAGAATATTAGGACCTAAACACCTCCACCCCACCCATGCCAGTCCAAACTGGGGTCCCTGCTACTATTTTCCTCACAGCACCCCTCACCCTGTTTAAATTCAGGATTTATTTGAATGATTATTCAATCATGTTTCTTTCTCTTCACTATTACAAGCATAAAGGTACCAGAATCATGTCTGGTTTTGCTCACTGTTGTAAACCTGGCACACAGTAGGTATTCAGAGAATATTTCCTGGCTGAATGAAAAGATTCAGAATTCTTCATGTCTTGTAAGATAGACTGAAACTATGCACTACAATGCAGTCCATCTACAAGCAAAAGACAGTAAACAAGAGTGATTGTTTTTGTTACTCACCATCTCTTGCAGAAAACCTGAAGCTATCAGGCTTTGATATCCTCTGAAGCCTCCAAGTCATTATTATTTAGTTGGGTAATAATTGATGGACAGTTTTCATGATGACTATGTAATATAAGAAATACTATATCATCAAAAATTATTTTGGGGTAACATTCAGAATGTCTTTTCTTGCTTTTATTTCTTTATTTTCATTTTCATTTTATTGCCTTGCAAAACAAATTGTAAATTCCTTCAATAAGTTTTGAAAATCCACTTGAGAACTGACTATAAGAGCACTAAGAGATCAGTTGCTCAGGAGTATATTATTCCTATATTCCACAATTTTGATTCCTCTGTATTTCTTTTTTTCTATTATTTGAGAAAGAGTCTCACTCTGTCACCCAGGCTGGAGTGCAATGGCATGGTCTCGGCTCACTGCAACCTCCGACTCCCGGGTTCAAGTGATTCTTCTGCCTCAGCCTCCTGAGTAGCTGGGACTACAGGTACGTGCCACCACACCCAGCTAATTTTTGTATTTTTAGTAGAGACAGGGTTTGACCATGTTTGTCAGGCTGGTCTCCACTCGTGACCTCGTGATCCACCCACCTCAGTCTCACAAAGTGCTGGGATTACAGGCGTGAGCCACCGTGCCCGGCCAATTCCTCTGTGTTTGAATACTCAAAGCTAAAGGTGTGCCTGGGCTCCTTTTGGTATGGAAAAGTGATTAACATGTGTGAATAGTTTCATAAAGCCCTAGACATTGAAATTAATGAGAATACGGATACATTTTATTCATATGTGTTTCTGACATCACGTGATTTCAATGTTTGTTTTTAAGAAATAATTTTCCATGAATAGCAGATACATGTCAAGATGGTATTTAAATGTTAAACAATTTTTCTCAATAATTTTGCTGAAGTTTTCCATGTTGTCTGTCCATATACAGCACCTTTGTTGAACAGTTGATTCTGATTTTAAATATAAGGGTTTGGATAAGGAAATAAATTTTGTTGAGGAACTATGAGATTCCTGTATGTTACTATTTCAGCTGTGTTACTGCTCACAAAAATCTGTGAGATAGATTCTATTAATCTCATTTTATAGAAAAGAAGGCTAAAGATCTTAGAGGTCGAATGACGTTAATATCATAGATCAGGTCAATGGCAGAGTTGGGTCCAAAGTTCCTGCAATTTCCTTTGGACTACACTACTTTCACTGTATACTTTCAGACCAGCGCAATTTGCTTGACAGCTCTCTCTCAAAGCGCACTAACCACATCGTCCCTTCCTTCAAAGCCCTATGCCATTGGGCTCCATACCTCAAGTTGGGGAATGGCTAAATAGATTAGAATGCTAGTATTTATTACACAAACCCTGTTGTGTTCAGCATAGCCACTTTCACTTTTCAGTATAATTAATCTCCTCGGGGCACAATGTTTTGTGGGCATAATTGTATGGGAAGACCAAGGTTTATGCTCATGTATCCTGTGGCAAAAACAGATCTTCCCAATGATGGGAAGAAGTCGTAATCACTTCAGCTCTTGGTCTCTAAAGCTTTCAGCCTCTAATGAAACATATTTCTACTTTTTTTTTTTAATTGTTTACTGGCCTTTCATGTTAGAAACCTCCCATGAGGTAGTTCCTTTCATCAAGACACAGTGGAATGTAGATGATGCTCTCATGTGTTTAATGACAGTGAGATGGAGTAAGAACATCACGTGCATCCACTCCCAGCTACGTCTAAAACACCATGGTCAGTTCTCTTGTTAGCCACTTATCAACCAAGCTTTCCAGACAGTAAAGCCACATTGTGTACATTTTGATGTATCTGGCAAGTTCACTGAATACTTTATTGAAAAATATTTGAACAATTAGTGACTCTTAGATAAAAAGATGTCTAGACCAACAGCCGACTATAAAAATAACTGTTCAGACACTGAGTCAGATTCTACCTAATGCTCTTATATTTGTGCATGTCCCAATCAAGAATGGGAGAAAAAATTGAGAATTTCCTTTGCCTTAATCGCCCCATGTTTCATCTATCTCTCTGTTTTTAATACTAAGCAAGAAACTGATGGAATTTCTACATAGCTGTTATTGTTACTTAAAGAAAGCTGTAAGATTAAATAGTATTAAGGATAGTGGATGCTAGGAATACAAGGGGCACCATAGGCATACAAGAACAGTAAACAAAAACATAGATACAATGAAGTAAACTATAATGTTAACTCTTTCATGTACTCCTGATGATAAAAGGCCAAGGTGATAAGATGTGGGTCTAATGATTATTATTCAATTTTAGGTCTGTGGGACCTATAGACCAACTTGGCTGATTTTTTTTCACTGAATTTGTTTGAATTCTCATGGAGACACATCCATGAAACTCAAAATGTCTACTTGACTTAATTTTATTAGCTGAAATATACCAAGAAAGCTTTTTTTCAGTCATGACATTATTTAAAAATCGGAGGGGCGCTTTCATTGCAGTCTGTAAAAAGAAAACAGCAAAACTCAGCAGAGTGGCTGACAGGTGACATAAATACAATGCATGCTAATGTGCAAAGAGAAAGAACCTTGAGAGTTTAAACTAGCTGCAATAGGAAAAAAATCTTTATCCAGATATGTGGTCCCTCATGAATTATACTATTATTTTAGTTGATTTTACCTGACATTACCGTATGATTTTTTTTCCGTGATAAGAAAATTGCAGTCGGCCCTTGACAGTTGGTCACAAATTGACCGAACAAAACAAAATCAAACAGTGAAGTAATCCCCAAATAAATTTAATGGAACCTAAATCCCAAAGGGCAGCACACTTCTGTAGGCAATGGTCTTATTTAATAAATTTTTCCCTGCCTTCACTTTTAGAGCTACATTTACACAGACAAATTTAATTCATTGGGCTTATATTTCCTCTTCCCCTTAGTTTGTCCACCAGGCACATATGGAAAGGACTGTAACCAGGTATGTCAGTGTTCAGCCAAGAATGAGGACTGTCACCCAGTCATAGGGAGATGCATCTGTATGCCTGGCTACCATAGAAACCACTGTCTTCTCTGTATGTGTGTTCTGTGCTCAGCTGTAATTTATTGAGGAGGCACTGGTGGGGTTGGGGGTCATCACTCAGAATACCAAAGGGCAAATGTTAATTGAAGCTTCTAATTCGTAGCAAATTCTGTTAGAATTTATATTTGACTAGTTGAAAACATATACTTTCTGTGTAACTCATTCTTCTATTCTGCCTTTTCTATTCAAAATATTCCCAAGTTCTTCACAAATATCCACCATGAAAAGAAAAATAAAAAAGAGAAACAAAAAAATAAGAAAACATAAACTTATTATTATGAATCAACAAACAGCAAACTACAAGATATTTCAAGTGATTCATAAAGTAAGTTAATTCCAGGGTCTGCTTAGGAACAATTAAATTAAGCAAATTATTATTCTGGAGTGAAAATGATGACTAGCTTAAATGACCAGATGCCAGTTGGCTCCTTATTGTATAATAAAAAAGAATAGTCTCTCGACCAAACACCTTATATTGATATTTTAAAGGATATTTTAACATTGAAAATGGTTATAGAAGAATGCACAAAAAAAGTCCCAAGGAGCATGTTAAAATGTTCAGCCAGCTACTTATTTTCTAAGCTTGTAATTATTTATAACGTACTTTTTATAGATTTAATTTTTCCCTCAACTTGGCGACTGCTGCTCTCTTTCCTCCCTACTCATTCCTAGAGCAGATTCTTTTTACTTTCCTAATTCTACAAGGATAGGAATAATTTGGGGACTTTACTCCCTAAACCCAAAATATTAACTCCTTGTCAAGCTATTGCTTTTAATTTTCTATAAGCCATTGAGTATATATTTTGAATATTATTTCCCTATTTTATCCTAATTTTAAACATGACCAGCTAAAAACACAATGAAGCATGTATGAAAATGGTTTTAATTATTGTTTTGCTTGGGATTTATAACAATTGAAGTTATTCAAACTTAAAATGAAGAACTAAAATATAAAATTAATCAATTTCTATTAGTTTTTCGTTATGGTAAATTTCAAGCATCCTTGTATTAGAAGAAAGAAAGTTATTTCCTACATTTGATTCAATGTCTCAGAAAGAATTTCGTCTTTATATCGAGGATGTTTTACCCTAATAAAATAATATCAAGTTACATGTAACTGGGTTGCACTTTTATTTCAGAAGGCAAGCTACCTTTAGTTGAAGAAGGGTAGCTTTACCTTGTAAAAAGTGAGACTGGCTGAGTCAGGGAACTGCTCCCTGACTAGTCAAATTGGCTTATTTCCAGGCAACACGTGGTTGGATGTGGCTGCAAGGATTCCTTGGCAACATCGACTATAATTACAGGACTATGAAAGAAGATTCAAGAAAATATCCATAAAAGGTGTAGCTGGCTTAAAAGCAAAACATTCAGCAGCCAAGAACAACTTGGCTTTCATGTACTTGAGTTCGGAATGGAGAATCAAAATTTTCACTCAGCAGAGGTCAGAGGAAGCAGACAAACTTACAGTAGAATCTCATCACTTGTTCATATTTCAGAGGATAGGTGGGTCAGTCCTAACTTGTGGGTAGCATGTAGGAAAAACAACAATTCCTGTTAGATGCAAACTCATAGTGCTATGTACTTTATGATTAATAAGAGGTTTTAAAGTGACCACAGACCCTGGAAACCCTTTACTTCTCCAACCTGTATGCAATACATGCTATTTAAAGTCACTCTCTTTAAGGATATTTAAGGCATTAGAGTCCTGTATAACTATGGTCACTTCTTTGAACAGTTTTTATAAGAACACCACCATACTTGGTATAGAATGCTTTGAGAAGCATGGGCCACACAGTATTCGCCAGTGCCAAGAGAAAAATATCAAGAGATTCACAGAAGTTTGGCTTTAAAGGTATTGCTCATAGCAATAAAAATTCAAACAGAACAAAAATGTCAGCATCTCCTTTTAAGAATAAAGCAAAACTGCATAACAATGGCTCGTATATCTGAATAACCTGGTAAAATACTAAGAAAACAGACTTTGTGGAAAACAGATTCATACTTTTCATTTCTTGGGAGTTACGTGTCTCAGGATGCAGTCATAGCCTTGTTTGTTTTAAGTTTCTAATGATAGTACCAAAGGTCGTTCACATAATAATAGTATATAGTAGCAAAGCGGTTTCCATTTAACCGTTAATGTTTAAAGAAATCAGAACTGTAAATTCCTATCCGAACTTCTTCTTGGAATGAGAATTCAAGGAAAGGAGATGTACAAGGATGGGAAAAAAAATATAGTCACCTTGTAATGGAAAATAACTAAACACACCTTGCCAGAAATACAAAATTTCCCGGGAGAAATAATTATAAATTACAGAGTAAAGGCCAAGTAAAGATCGAAATGGATTTAGGAAATGAGGGAAGGGATGAGCCAAGTAAAATCATTGTGTCCTTTATGTGCATTTTGTTGTTAAATTTGGTGAATGTTTGAGCAAGTGCTGTGTGCGTGATTCCAGAATTCAGATTTCACATAGCACAAAATTGGATAGGAAAGTGAAATTGTCTATAAAATAATTTACTCTTAGAAAAATAATGTCACGGGCTCATCTGTAAACACACATCATACTCTTGATACAAATTTAATGGGTTTTGGGACTAAGAAGTTAGCACAGATAGTATCTTTCAAACAGATGGCTCACTCATTAGTAGGTTAATTTCATCAAGTTCTGTTTCCCAATTTCAAAAGTCAAAGGCTAAAAATCAGGTGATTTTCAAATACACACACACACACACACACACACACAACAACAACAACAACAACAACAAAGGATGATTCTATCAAATATAAAATTGTCATTAAGAAAGTTTGGAAAATGTTCACATCAGGAAAATTATGTTTTCTAAGTAACTGATTCACATGAAAATTATCTCAAAATCTAGACCTTCATATATATCAGTTATTTAAATTCATCAATTAGACAAGCTGTTTTTTTTCCTTTCAACAGAGATGCCAATTCTTTGATACATGTGATTATATCTAAAGTGTAACATTTCCCTCCATTACAACGTAAATTTCACTCTTTATCGTGCTGCTCCTTTCCTTACCTGCATAGAAATCCATGTTATCTTTCCCTTCAGAGTAACACCACTGGAGAGTTTTCTAGACCAGTGAACTCTTATTAATTTAATCCCCTTTTCTGAAAGCAGTATGTCAACAGTACACATCAGACCTTAAGGTTTCACTTGCCGTATTTTCAGCATGATTTTCAGCATGTTTTATGCATTTTTCTCTAAAGCAACCAAACATTCTTTTTCAGCATCACATTTATTTTACTGTGTTGGTAACTTGATAAAAACTGTAAATACCTATGTTCTCAAAACTGACCCAGATGGATGTGAAAGAAGCATTTTTATATCTTGGTGAATGGTGGAAGAGAAGGAGATGGAGACTTTAAAAAAAAATCACTAATTTTGTTTTTCGGTACATCTACTCACTGATTCTGTTTTTAGGTTACACTCAAATTGTTGTAAGCGAGAGAGGAAAAAAGTACTTGGGAGGGCTAAAAAAAAAATGCTGTGCACCAGAAAAGGGTCAATTACCTATGAAAACTGACACCCCTTGATGGGAGAAAATGACGGGAGAGAATGTGGAGTAAACTCACTGTTTTTCACAGAAAGCAATAAATAAAGACAACAGCTGCACAAGTGAATAATCTTTGGTATGAGCAGTTTTAAAGTGTTTGCTTTCCGTCTCCATAATGGAGAATTTCATTTTTAACTGGAATGAAAAGGGAGGAAAGAATCAGCCACTCTTGAGTCTATAAGCAAATCCGAGACTCAAAATGAGAATTTTGGGTTTGGAGACAGGATATATGTGGGGATTATAAAATTTTGAATCTCAATGCAAGCCATTCTTTGGCCATTATTTATCTCTTACACAAGTATCATCATGGTAGGACATAGCTCCCTGGATATGAAAGTAGAACATTGAAACACTAATAGAAAATGAAGAGGCATTCTCTATACTTGGTTCCTTTTTGAATTCTTACATGTATTAAACCCAGATTATTCCAGACAAGACAAGCTATAACACTTAAATATTTAAAATAATGAATTTATCTATGTTGAAATTAGATAGCCTTATTCAGTGAATTGTCTCCTAAGCACTTTCAGAATGGAAAAAATTTTGGCAATCTACCCATCTGACAAAGCGCTAATATACAGAATCTATAAAGAACTTAAACAAATTTACAAGAAAATCAAACAACCCCATCAAAAAGTGGGCAAAGGGTATGAACAGACACTTTTAAAAAGAAGACATTTATGCAGCCGACGAACATAGGAAAAAAAGCTCATTATCACTGGTCATTAGAGAAATGCAAATCAAAAGCACATTGAGATACCATCTCAGCCCAGTTAGAATGGCGATCATTAAAAAATCAGGAGACAACAAATGCTGGAGAGGATGAGGAGAAATAGGAATGCTTTTATAGTGTTGGTGGGAGTGTAAATTAGTTTAACCATTGAGGAAGACAGTGTGGCGATTCCTCAAGGATCTAGAAATAGAAATACCATTTGACCCAGTAATCCCATTACTGGATATATACCCAAAGGAGTATAAATCATTCTATTATGAAGACACATGCACACGTATGTTTATTGCGGCACTGTTTACAATAGCAAAGACCTGGAACCAACCCAAATGCCCATCAATGATGGACTGGATAAAGAAACTGTAGCACATATACACCATGGACTGCTATGCAGCCATAAAAAAGATGAGTTCATGTCCTTTGCAGGGACATGGATGAAGCTGGAAACCATCATTCTCAGCAAACTAACACAAGAACAGAAAGCCAAACACCGCATGTTCTCACTCATAGGTGGGTGTTGAACAATGAGAACACATGGACACAGGGAGGGGAACATCACACACCAGGGCCTGTCAGGGGTGGGAGTGCTAGGTGAGGGATAGTAGGGGGTTGGGG
>CAUYQU010077644.1:0-19815 GCA_963574635.1 Cheracebus regulus
CCTCCGCCTCCTGGGTTCAAGCAATTCTCCTGCCTCAGCCTCCCGAGTAGCTGGGACTACAGGCGTGTGCCACCATGCCCAGCTAATTTTTGTATTTTTAGTAGAGACGGGGTTTCACCATGTTGACCAGGATGGTCTCGATCTCTTAATCTCGTGATGCGCCTGCCTCGGCCTCCCAAAGTGCTGGGATTACAGGCTTGAGCCACCACACCCGACCTCCACACTCTTGTAACAGTGCCTAACACAGAAAAGCACTCAATAATTGTGAACAATTACGACTATCATTAGGTACAACAAATTTTTATTGAGAACAAGATGAATTAATATGTTATACAATTCTATTTAATGACAAAATATGTGGCAAGTAAAGAAAAATTGTTTTTAAAAAAGTTTAGAAGAAAACATTTAAAATTGTCAGAAACCTAATTTCACATAAAATATAACTAGCATATTCCTGTGTTGCCAAGATTCACACCTGGCTTCATACTTTCAGCATGAGGAGAAAAGGAATAAAACTGTGCTTTAAGGTGTTCTTTGAAATTCTAAGAACAAAACTTGTTATAAATTAATTCCTGCATTTCAGGTTAGAAAAAATTTTATATAATCACAACTTTGAATCTTTTCATTATTAATAAGATCAGTGGACTTTCTCAAGCCATATTGTATGCAGCTTGATCTTTCTGTCTTCTGTGGCACACGCGTCTCCGTATTTTGATGGAGTGGTCTTTCAGAAATGATTTGTAATTTTCCTAAATTAATGCATTTTATGAAAACAAGTGACACAGTGATTCTTTGAAAATTATCAGGGCACAAATGGTTTTTCCTTTAATATTTTGTTTTCAATCACTGAGTGATCAAAGATGTTTTATTTAAAATGGATTGTTTAACACATTAAATGACCAGGTACAATTTATATTGTCAGCTGCAAAGACTTATGTTCATATGTAAAAGAGTTCAATAAGTGTATCAGTGATTATAACATAAAACTTTTACAGTATAGTTTTTCATAGTTACTTCTATGGCTGCATGAAATTTTCTTTCACTCTTTTTAAAAAAATACAAATATGTCCATTAAAATACTATCAAAAGAAAACATACAGATGAAAAGGGAATGAATATTGAAAGTGAGATCTTTCAGCTTTTTCAAGTATCTTTCCTATTTCTAAACAAAATTATGCTGCTTCCTCAACATTTTTAATTCTAAGTTTTTCTCCATTTTTTTCCTCTGTTTATTTACATTTTCCTTTTCTTAGTCTTCCTACATCCTATTCCAAACCTCAGAGCTGCCAATGGAAGAAGACAAGGGATGGAGTGAGAGTCCAGTCAAAACCATTGAGGATAACTTCACTCGGAATTGGAGAAGGATAGGTGGTTTGAACTGCCTTGTAAATGACAGAAATTAGGCATTCATTGTTATTTCTTAACCAGGACAAATAAATATATATGATATATATATGTCTTATATATACACACACATATATATTTGTCCTATATATACATATTATATATATAAACATACATACACACACACAGAATATGTATCTTTACTTTCATTTTGCATTGGCTTTCATATTAAATAAACCACTCAGTGATGGCTTGCAGCTTTTATCTTAAACTATTTCCCTTTAATATTTTCTATTTGAAATGTAAATAATAATAATAATAAGTAAAACTTATCATGGCTGGTCAAGGGAGAAGGACCAAAATTTGAGCAGCATGTTATAATGTTCCAAGAGTTCCTAAGAAATGCTCTCCTAAGAGTAAATAACTCCATGTCAAGAGCCACTATCAGTGATAAACAAGAAAGCAAATCTTGTATGCTAAGCCTTATTAACATTGTTCATCTTGAAGTTTATGCAACACATATTTATATTCTTGTTTTCAGGCTGCTTCCAACACAATAAAGTCTAGACTTTGCAAGCCAACCTATTCTTTCATTTTTTTTTTTCATGTAGTCCAATGCCAAAATGCTCTCAGCTATTAGAAAAGCAACAAGGATTGGAATGTTCTAGTATTTCTTCATTCTTTAAGTCTGGTCATACTCAGATTTCTTTCTCAGTAGGTTTCATTTATCTTGGTACATATTCTAAATGCTTTTATGTGTTTTCTCATAGATCACATATGTAGCTAAGGATATGCTAAATGGATATTGAACACGATCAGCAAAATATATTAAGACGTATTTGCTAGCTTGAGAGAACAGAGACTACATCCCAAAAAAGAAGCCCTCAGTTGTGAACATCAACTCCTCCACTGAAGCAATGTATCTCTGGAGAGAAAGGAAAATTTTTAAAAATCCATCTTTATTTTGTATTAAGATAATAATTATGCATTTCCTGTGAGCTGCTGCATACTTCATTCAATATTCAATACTTCTTGGGCACATTGGTAGAAAATAATTCTACTAAAAATGAATAGTCTCTCAGAAAACTTACTGTTAACCTGCAATGAATACATTAATGAGATCTTATTTTGTGTCCAGCAACAGGTCCTTATGATTATACTGCAACTCACACATATCAGAAAAAGAAAAATATTGACCAACTCCAGGTGGAAAACACAGCCTGGTGAAATTGCGTTTGAGTCATGTAATTTTTGTTAGGTCGTACTCAACTTGAAAGGAATTAGTTTATTATAGGTGCTTAGTAAATATTTCTTGGATAAAGCAATTTATAGGCCAGCTTTGGAGATATTGCATGTTCAGTTCCAAGCCACCAGAAAAAAAGTGAATATGGTAAACAAGTCAACTGCATTTTTTTTTGTTTTCCAGTACATATAAAAGTTATGTTTATATTATACTGTAGTTTATTAAGTGTGCTATGGCATTGTGTCTAAAAATACATATGTACATATCATAATTAAAATACACTATTGTTTAAAAATGCTAAAGATCATCTGAGTCTTCAGGGACTCATAATCTTTTTGCTGGTGGAGTGTCTTACCTCTATGCTGATGGCTGTTGACTGACCAGGGTGGTGGTGGTTAAAGCTTGGGATGACTGTGGCAATTTCACAAAAAAAGACAACAATGAAGTTTGCCTCATTAATTGACTCTTCCTTTTACGAAATATTTATCTGTAACATGTGAAGCCACTTGATAGCATTTTTCCCACATTGGAACTTATTTAGGAGTTGGATTCAATCCTCTCAAACCTTCCACAGTTGTTAACAACTAAATTTATAAAATATTCCAAATCCCATGTTGTCATTTCAACAATGTTCACAACACCTTCATAAGAAACAGATTCCTTCTCAAGAAACCACTTTCATTGTGCATCCATAAAAGGCAACTCCTCATTCACCAAGTTTGATCATGATATTGCAACAATTCAGTCCCCTCTTCAGGCTCCACTTCTAATTCTAGTTTACTTGCTTTTTCTACCACAACTGCCATTACTTTTCTCTTCTGAACTCTTGAAATCCTCAAAGTCATTGATGAGGATTGGAATAAACTTCTTCAAACTCCCATTAATGTTGATATTTTCACTTCCTTCCACGAATCACCAATGTTCTTAATGCCATGTACAATGGTAATTCCTTTCCAGGAGATTTTCAATTTACTTTGAACAGATCCATCAGAGAAATCACTCTCTATAGAAGTTATAAGTCTTATGAAATATATTTCTTAAGTAATAAGACATGAAAGTTACTCCTTGATTCATGAGTTGAAGGATGGATATTGTGTTAGCAGGCATGAAAAAAATATTAATCCCCTTGTGCATCTCCATCACAGCTCTTAGAGGACCAGCTGCATTGTCAATGAGCTTTAATACTTTGAAAGAATCTTTTCTTCCTGAGCAGTAGATCTCAAGAGTGGGCTTAAAATATTTAGTGAACCATGCTGTACACAGATGTCCTGTCATGATGTTCAGGCTTTGTTTTCCCATTTATAAAGCACAGACAAAGTAGATTGTGCATAATTCTTAAAGGCCCTAAGATTTTTGGCTGGTAAATGAGATTGCCTTCACCTGAAGTCACCAGCTGCAGTAGCTCCTAATAAGAGGGTCCGTCTGTTCTTTGAAGTTTTGAAGCCAGGCTCTCTAGCGATGAAAGTCCTAGATAGCATCTTCTTCCACTAGAAAGTTGTTTCATCTGCACTGAATATATGTTGTTAGCACAGCCACCTTCATCAGTCTTTCTCTGGATTGGGCTTTGTCTTAGATGGATTTTGTAGCTGGTTTGATCTTCTATTAAGACCATTAAAACCTCCTCCATATAACCAATAAGGTTGTTTCACTTTCTTACCATTCATGCGTTCAATGGAGTAGTACTTTTAATTTCCTTCAAGAACATTTATTTGACATTAACAACTTGGTTTACTGGTGCAAGAGGCCTAGCTTTTGGCCTGTCTTGGTTTTTGACGTGACTTCTTCACTAAACTTAATCACTTCTAGCTTTTGATTTAAAGTAAGAAACGTCAGACTCTTCCTTTTACTTGAAAACTTAAAGGCTGTCACAGGATTATTAATTTGCCTGATTTAAATATCCTTATGTTTGATGGAAAATGGAGGCTTGAGAAGAGGCCGAGAGATGACAGAATGACCTGTTGATGTAGTGGGCAAAACACACACAACATTGATAGATTAAGTTTGTTGTCTTATATAAGTGCTGCACCTGGTGCCCTGATGCAATTGCAATAGTAACACCAGAGATCACTGATTACAAATCACCACAACAGATATAACAATAATGGAAAAGTTTGAAATATTGTGAGAATTGCAAACATGTGACACAAAAACTCGAAGTCACCACATGCTATTGGAAAAATGGCACCTATGACTTTTTGGAGGCAGGGTTGCCACAAACCTTTAATGTGTAAAAAACACAATATCTGCAAAGCACAATAAAGTGAAGCACAATAAAATGAGATATGCTGTTATTTTTATCAAAAAGGCAAGCGGTATGACACCTCTCCCATTACCAAGAATCCACTTGGGGGAGATAGAGTCAGGGTCAGGTCATATAGAAGAAAGAAGACTGTTAGGTGAATAATAAAGGCAGACATTTACAAAATGTATATAAGAATAAAATGAACTACTTTAGTTTTGAGAAAGTTTAAATAGGAAATAATAAGAGTTCCATGTATAGAATATATGGAGATTACAACCCAAGTCCAAACATGGAACATCTGTAGAAAGTAAACCTGGGGATACTAATGTCCTACTAGTCCCCTCCTCTGTGACAGGTGCAGGATCCTACATAATTGTCATAAAAGCCCCAATATCAGAGTGACCATTTTAAGAATAATTATAATAAATAATTCATGGAAATGAGAGTCTCGCTGGATTTGTTGGCAATCTCATAGAGTTAATAATCTTTCAATCAGTCAAAACTTAAATATTTTTGTTTAAGTAATTCACAACATGGGGAGAAATGCCAGATATAGGTCGAGGGCATGGAGGCAGCAAAACACACTGCCATGTATGTACCTATGCAACAATTCTGTGTGATCTGCACATGTACCCCAGAACCTAAAGTACAATTAAAAACACTAAAAAAATAATTTAAAAAGACAAGAAAAAATACATTCATACAGAAAAATTAAAATGGCTATTGCAAAGTCACCAGCCATTAACCCAGTTAATTAATGCAGAAATAAGAATAGAAAGAATTCAGATCACTTTGAGGTTTTTTTATATCACCCCACAGTGCTATTTAGTTATTCCCTCATGTCATTCTATACGCTTGATATTAAAAATACTTCAGTAGCAAATTCAATACATATAGATTATTATTAAACCTTTTATGGTTTTTTATCCATTTAGTTACAAGAGTAAAGTTTTGATACTATGGCCATTCTGATTCAGATTAAGAACAGAATGTGAATTTTAGGTTTGAGGATATGCCCTCATTTTAATTATACAATTTTCATTAAACTCACATTGATTATTAGCATTTACAAATAGGATTCATTCAATCATCTGCTAAATATAATAGATGTTTTGCTTTCTAATGCATTTAAACCAATACCTAAATGCCAGCAGGAAGTCCCAATCACAGTGAATTAGGATTGTGCATTAATCTTAGTTAACTTGGCTTTACATAGTGTACTGGACATGATCATTTGGCAAAATAAAAACAAATGCTTACATTTGACCTGTGACTTGTGTTTTATAAAAACATAACCATTAGAGATGTAATTATGCAATTTTCAGCTGCATTCACCTAGCCAGCTGTCTAGATATTATGTTAAACTCATTTTTCTCTATACTGGAGTTTTTATCCATATTATTTTTATTAATTGTACAAAAAAGTAAACCTTGGTTTCAGTTTAATACATTTTATGTGTTGGACACTTACTGTTTTTAGCAACATATGTACCCAATTGTAGGTACACTATGTCATTCTTATTTACTGTTATCAGTTCTACTATTTTCTCATACAAGAGAACAAAGTGAGAAAAAGCACAGTAATTATTTGGCACCACTAAACAGTCTTAGACTGGACCACATGAATATTTGTCTTACAGATGATGTGAATGATTATATATTCTCCAGTTTTAAGGTTCACATCACTAGTGGTTTTTAAAGTTTATCCAAACTATTGTCTCATGTTAGTTTGGAATCATGTCTCTTTACCGATACCCTTCTTTGGTATGTAGAATTCTGCTTCTTTTTCTCCCAGATTCTATGAAGCAGCAGAACTGGCTGTTGAGAAGATTTTTTCACATATTTCCATGGTAGCTGAGCAACATCTTCCCTTTTGATGCTCACTTGACAGAAGAAAAAGAAAAATCATTGTGGCAAAATTATCAGTGTCCTAAACTCCTGGCTTCTCTTCAATTTCTTCTTTGCTTCAGGCAATATTCAAAGTGACTTGGAAGAGATACATTTTTACTTTGATGCTCTCCTCCTGTAAGCAAACTCAATCAACTTCAGAATCAAGGCTACTGTTTTCTTGGCTTCTTTATGTGTATGTTGTAGTGATTATCCAAACTTACCTATTTAGTCTCTGCAATATTTTTATATAAATCAATGTATCATGAAGAGGCATATAAAGTAACATATTTTCAGGGATGTGCTCTGAGATTTCCAGTAAGATGTTCCATTCATATACAAATATTAAAAATTAGATGTAGAAGGACTTCTAGTTTGCAGGTCTATATGTAAAAAGCTTGAAAGTTATCACTCCTAACATCACAACTAGAAAAACAGAACAAACTGACCTAAGATCTTAGATCTATCAAAAAATAGAATTTGCAGGGCAAACTACACCCTTGAAGACTGGAATGAGAGAAGGAAAGAGAGAGAGAGAGAGAGAGAGAGAGAGAGAGACAACACAGAGAAGGACATTTTACCAAGGACAGAAGCAATGCTGGAGCCAGCAAGTTGTAGGAACACTTAAAGGGAATTCACTAATTTTCCTAACTGAGCTTGAGTGTAGACTCGATTGAAAGATAAAAGTGCCTGGGGAGCCAGCCTTATGAGGGATCCCCATCGTCTCACTTTGAGTTCTACTTCTAGGAGTTCCAAGCATTTTTAAAGGTGAAGATCAGATAAAAAACATCCCCTCCTGTTTCATTCAGGGAATGGAGAAAGATAACTATTTTCTAACATGCTTGGAGTTTTTTGTTCTCCTTAACAAAGGCTTGCCCTCAAAGGAAATTATTCTATTTGAACCTAGCAAACATGGGTTTCACCAGAGCCTAACTAACCTGGGGAAGAGGAAATAAAATATCCAAATTCCAGTCCTCTCTGGTCTTTCTGACTCACCCAAGGAAGATGTGTTAGGCAGTTTGTACTCTCATAAAATACCATAATCTAAGTCGCTTAAGCAACAGAAATTATGTTCTCTCATTAAACTGGAAATTCAATATGAGGGTGCAGGCAAGGTGAGGGCACACTTCCCAACTTGCAGACAGCCACCTCCTCACTATGTTCTCCCATAGCCATAGCCAACTCTGCAGTGTTGTTTCTTATAAGGACACAAATCCCATTATGAAGGCCTCACCTTCATGAACTCATATCAGCCTAATTATTTCTCAAAGCTCCCATTTCCAAATACCATCACATTAGGATTAGGACTTCACCATATGAATTTTAATAGAAGACAGTTGAGTCCATGGCAGAAAGGAAAAATTGAGAATTACTGGTAAACATCCCAGCTCAGTAACAGAAGCTCACTATACTATACTACAGGGCAACTGTAAACAAAACAGCATGGTACTGCTACAAAAATAGACACAGACCGATGGAACAGAATAGAGAGCCCAGAGATAAGGCTGCATATCTTCAACCATCTGGTCTTCAAAAAAAATTCACACACACACACACACACACACACACACACAAATGGGTAAAAAAAAACTCCCTATTCAGTAAATGGTGCTGAGATAATTGTCTACCATATGCAGAAAGTTGAAACTGGACCCATTCCTTATACTACATATAAAAATCAACTCAAGTTGGATTAAAAACTTAAATCTAAAATCAAAAGCTACAAAAAAAACCTGGAAGACAACCTAGGTAATACCATTCTTGTTATAGGACCTGGCAAAGATTTTATGAAAAAGACACCAAAAACAATTGCAACAAAAACAAAAATTGGCAAATGGGACCTAATTAAACTAAAGAGCTTCTGCACAACCAAAGAGTCTATCAACAGAATAAACAGACAACCTAGACAATGGAAGAAAATATTTGCAAGCTGCATCTGACAAAAGGGTTAATATCCAGCATCTATAAAGAACATAAACAATTTAACCAGCAAAAAACAAACAACCCCACTAAAAAGTGGGCAAAAGACATTTAACAGGCACTTTTCAAAAGAAAACATACATACAGCCAACAAGCATATAAAAAAATGCTCAACGTCACTAATCATTAGAAAAATGCAAATCAAAATTACAATGATATATCATCTCACACTAGTCAGAATGGCTATTATTGAAAGTTAAATGAATAACTGATGCTGTCCAGGTTATAGAGAAAATGAAATGCTTATGCACTGCTAACAGAAATGTAAACTAGTTCAGTCATTGCAGAAAGCAGTCTGGCAATTTTTTAAAGAACTTAAAACAGAACTGCCATTTGCAGCAATTCTATTATTGGGTATATACACAATATAAATTATTCTACCATAGACACATGCATGTGTATGTTCATTGCAGCCCTATTCACAACAGCAAAAACATGGAACCAACTGACATGCCCATCAATGGTAGACTGGATAAAGAAAATGTGGTACATATATACCACAGAATACTTTGCAGCCGTAAAAATGAATGAGAATGAGATCAGGTCCTTTGTTGAGCTGAGTAGTTCGAAGCTGCAGTGAGCTATGATCATGCCACTGCCCTCCAGCCTGGGTCACAGAGCAAGACCTCATCTCTAAAAAACAAGATGAAGGGGATATAAAGATTTCTCGGCAGCAACGTGGTTGAAGCTGGAGGCCATTATCTTAAGCAGGACCAGAAAACCACATACCACGTGTTCTCACTTATAAGTGGAAGCTAAGCTTTGGGTGCATATGGACACAAAGAAGGGAACTACAGACACCAGGGCATACCTTAGGTTGGAGAGTGGGAAGAGACTAAGGGTTGAAAAACTACCTGTCAGGTACTATGTTTATTATTTGAGTGATTAAATAATTTGTACACTAAACCCCCGTGACACAAAATGTACCTGTATAGCAAACCTGCGCATGTACCCCAATCCTAAACAAAAAAAAAGAAGGAAAAAGTCACCAATCAGAAATCTCTATTCAGAAAAACTATTCTTTAAATATAAAGTGGACCAATGTAACAGCACATGCCTATAATTCCAGGTCCTCAGGAGGCTGAGTTGGGAGGATTGCTTGAGCTCAGGAGTCCAAGGCTGCAGTGAGTTATGATCATGTCACTGATCTCCAGCCCAGGCCACAGAGCAAGACCTCATCTTTAAAACAACATGAAGGGGATATAAAGATTTCTCAGACAAAGAAACATTGTTGGCATTTGCCAGCAGTAGACCTAACTTGCAATAAATATTACATGAGTTCTCCAAAAATATAAAAAGCAAAAATGATATAGATCAGAAACTCAGACCTACAAAAAAAGGAAAAGTGTTAGAGATGAAATAAATGAAAGTAAAATAAAATCTTTTAATTTTTAATATTTTCCTATTCTTAGTTATCTAAAGGGTAGCAGTGTATCCTAAATAATAAAAAAAGTATTGGATTATTATAGCTTATGAAAAATAAAATGCATGATATGAATGTTACAAGAAATGGGTGAGCAGCATTGGTAATACTCGATTATAAATTACCTTCACTACTCATGAAGCATAATAGTTTTATTTAAAAAATGAATATACATTAGTATTAAGTGCATTCTATAGATTCTTGGGATACCATTAAAAAATTTTTTAATAAGCATAATTTATATGCTAAGGGAGGAGAAAAAAAATTAAATCATATAAAATACTCAAAGCCAGAAAGACAATAAAAAGAGTGGATAAGGAAGAAATAAAAGAGGAAACAAAGGTCAATGAATATAAAGCACTTACAAATATGGTAGAGGTTAATTTAATCACATCAATAACCAGTTTACATGGGAATGGTCTAAATATACCAATTAGAATACAGAAATTGTCATAGTGAATTAAAATGGAAACACATGATAAAAGTAAGATATGTTGCCTACAGAAAACCCACTTTATAAATAAAAAGACAGATTAAAGATAAGGAATGGAGAAAGATATGCTAGCAAGAGCAAAAGAAAATTGAATAGCTATATTAATTACAGACAGAGAAAACTTTAGAACAAGTCAGATTTTCTGGTCTAGAGAGGGGCATTACATAATGAAATACTGTTCCAAACTCTAAGAAGACATAACAATTTTTAATGTGTATGCACCTAAGAACAGAGCATCAAAATACATGAGGCAAAAACTGATAGAATTGCAAGGAGAAATAGACAAATCCACTATTATAGCTGGAGACTTCAAAACTCCTTTATCAGTAATTGACAGATCCAGAAAATCAGTAAGAATATAGTTGAACCGAAAAGCACCATCAATCAACATTATCTAACATCTGTAGTATAGTTCATTCAGCCACAGTAGAAGAAACATTTTTCTCAAGCTCACATGGAACATTCACCATCATAGACCATAGTCTGGCTGTAAAACAAACCTTAAATTATTTAAATAATATAAATTATCCAACATATGTTCTCAGAACACAATGGAATTAAACTCAGAACAATAAAATAAAGATAGTTGCAAAATTACAAAATATTTGGAGAATATACAAGATACTTCTAAATAACACATAGGTAAAAGAAGAATTTTCAAGATAAATTTAAAAACGATTTGGATTAAATTAGAATGAAAATACAACTTACCAAAATGTGTGGGATGCATCAAAAGCAATAATTACAGGAAGTTTATAGCATCAAATACATATATTAGAAAAGAAGAAAGATCTAAAATCATTAATCTCAGATTTCGCTTTAGAAAATTAAAAAAGAAGAGCAAATTAAATCTAAAATATGCTGAATAAAATAAATAATAAAAATGAGAGTAGTAATCAGTAAAATTGAAAATAGAAAATCAGCATGGAAAAAATTAATCAAATTAGGAGCTGTTTCTTTCTCAGCTTGATAAGGAGTGAAAAGAGAAAATCTATAGCTAATAACACATTTGATAGTAAGGATCAGATGCTTTTCTCTTAAGATTGGGAACAAGACAGGTTTCTCACTGCTCTTGTTCAACAGTGTACTGGAAGTCTTAGCTAATGCAATACGACAAGGAAAGAGAACAAGGAGCCAAGATTGTGCCGCTGCCCTCCAGCCTGGGTGACAGAGTGAGATTCTGCACCAAAAATAAAAAATAAAATAATGTAAGTATAAATGGGAAAAACGCAATGTGTCAGGATACAAGTCTAATATGTAAAAGTCAATTGCGTTCCTGTTCATTTCATAACAACAGGAAACCATTGGAATTTGAAATGTAGGACATATCATTTGCAATAGCACCGAAAAGATGGAAACACTTAGGTGCAAATCTAATAAAGTAAGCATAAGTTCTATATGAGGAAAACTTCAAAACTGATGAAAGAAATTAAAGATCTAAATACATGGAGAGATATTCTGTATTCTTGGATAAGAGGACAAATATTGTTAAGTTGTCAGTTTTTATTAATTTGATGTATCAATTCAACAAAGCCCAACTGATTGTAAACTGTACATGGAAAGGCAAAAGACTCAGAATAGTTAATAAAATAATGAAAAAAATTGAAGCATTGATCCTCTGTCTTCAAGAAAAATTCCAAAAATTCAGCTTAGACAGAAACTTCATACCTGTCAAAAGAATTAATTCAGAATGGATCATAGACTTAAATATAAAATGCAAAATTATGCAATTTCCAGAAGATAATATAGAAGAAAATTTTGGTTAACTTGGGTTTGCGGATGATTTTTTAGTTGCTCTTAAAAAGCAGCTCAAAAGGAAATAAAAAGATGAGCCACAGACTGGGAGAAAATATTTGCAAAAGACATATCTGGCAAAGAACTTTTTTGAAAAATATACAATGAACTCACAAAACTCAACAATAGGAAAACAAAAAACCCAGTTTAGAAGTAGGGAAAGATCTGGACAGACATCTCATCAAGGATGTGTAGATGGCAAATAAGTATATAAAAGGGTGCTCAATCCTCGTTAGGGAAGTGCAAATTAAAACAACAGTGAGCTATCACTATACATTCATTATAAAGCTGAAATCTAAAGCAGGCACAATACCAAAAGTTGGCAAGGAGGTAGAGCAATAGGAGCTCTTGTTCATCACTGATGGGAATGCACACTGGTGCAGTCATTGTGGAAGAGAGCTTAGCAGTTATTTATAAAGCTAAATATAATCTTATCATACCACCTAGCAATCACAACCCTTGATATTTATCCAAATGAGTTGAAAATTTATGTCCACACACAATCCTGCACATGAATGTTTATCACAGCATTATTCAGAAATGCCAAAAATAGAAAGCACCCAATATGTCCTTCAGTAGGTGAATGGGTAAATAAACTGCAATACATCCAGACAATGGGATATCACTAAGTAATAAAAAAATAAACGAAATATCAAGCCACAAAAAGACGGAGAGAAACCTCAAATGCATGTCGCTAAACTAAAGATGCCAGTCAATATGATTCCAACTATATGACTTTCTGAAAAAGGTAAAAAGTAGTCACAATGAATCAGAGGTTGCAAGGAGTATGGGGGAGGGATAGAGGGAAGAGGGAAAGAATGAATAGGTAGAGTATAGGGGAATTTTAGGACAGTGAAACTATTCTGCATGACATTAATGACAGGCACATAACAATACATTTGTGAAAACCCAGAATAGAACACAACGCATAGAGTGAACCCTAATATAAACTATGTACTGTAGTTAATAATAATGTGTCAATATTGGCTCAGCAGTTGTGACAAATATACTATATGTGAATAATAGGGCAATTATTAGAGATGAATGATAGAGGAACTGTGTGCATGGTAGAAGAATTCTCTGTACTTTCTACTCAATTTTTTGTAACCCTAAAACTACTCTAAAAACTAAACTCTATTAATGTAAGCAAAATTAAGATGTGTTTTCATAATCTATAATTCTGAAATTCTTCATCTACAGAACTTATGGTTTGTTTTAATATCAAGGTTTTATTGATTTGGAATGAGCAGCATCTTTATTAACATTCTTAATCCAACAATGACAGACAGTCACCAGTTCTGTAGATTTTCACCTGGGTTGTCATAGCAAATATAGACAATCTCCCCGACTCTTTGCTGCCATTGTGCCTGAATTCATTTTTAAGGCTTAAAAAACCAACTCACCTTCCATAATGTTCATATATATGTCACTCGTTCTTTGCACTATGTATATGGATCCTGGAACATCTGTGAGAAGGCTTAAATACCTCTCATGCCCTCATGGGAGTAAATATGACTCATACATAAACAGACACTGTTTTTAATATCTAAAATTCCTATCAATTTCACGACAACTATAAATAACCATTAATTTACAACCCTAAAACTAGTTTCTTCGATTATGCTTCATATAATTATATATTTTTTAAATGCAAATATTTGTTTATAAATATTATTCAAAGAACTAATAAGCTCTTTTAAATACCAAAATATCTCACTTTCTCTAATTATGATAATTTTATAGCTGGATAAATAGCATGTCAGACTGTTTGCTCCTCCTTTATCCATTGTGGTGCACTCAAATGGGAAATCTAAAAAATAAAGTCTGTGGCAGATTTTCCAACTGCTTCTGGGTTTGAACATCAAATGCGAAGAAAATGTGTGCTTTCTATGGAGTTGCCATACATAAAATCACTGCAAATATAAGAACCACTATGCTATATTTCTACATAGAGATATTTATGATTGATGGTTTGTGGAACATGTATTATTTTTCCTAATTTAGTCTCTATCATGTTTCATCAAGCCTGTTTAACATAAAACAGATTTTAAGTGCAGAACCCAGTAACTTCAGTTCTTTAAAAAGAAATAGTTTTTATTTTTTAATTTCTTATATTTTAAATTATAGAGCTCGAATCTATTATGCTAAATAGACAAATCCAAACAATGAAGGATATGCACTGTATTATTTTATTCATCTAAAATTCTCAAAAAGTCAAATCTGTAAGGCCAAAAATATGATCAGTTAAGGAAACGGTTATGGAGGAGAAGGAATTAGTTGCAAAAGGTCACGAAATAACTTTGTGATGTGAAAGAATTCAGCTATCCTATTTTTTTTTACCATGGTTATTGTTATATGATCATATGCATTTATCAAACTAGGTGGAACTTTACCCCCCAAATATTAATTTTGCTATATGTCAATTGTGCTTTAATGACCCTGACTTAAGGAGAAAAAAAAAATTATTGAAACTTCAGGAAACAACAGACGCTGGTGAGGCTGTGGAGAAATAAGTTGGGAGTGTAAATTAGTTCAACCATTGTGGAAGACAGTGTGGTAATTCCTCAAGAATCTAGAACCAAGCAATCCCACTACTTGGTATATACCTAAAGGATTACAAATCATTCTACTATAAAGACACAAGCACATGTGTGTTTATTACAGCACTATTACAATAGCAAAGACTTGGAACCAACTCAAATACCCATCAGTGATAGACTGGATAAAGAAAATGTGACACATATATACCATGGAATACTATGTAGCCAGTAAAAAAGGATTAGTTCATGACCTTGGCAGGGACATGAATGAAGCTGGAAGCCATCATTCTCAGCAAACTAACACAGAACAGAAAACAAGCAACACACATTCTCACTCATAAGTAGGAGTTGAACAATGAGAATGCATAGACAATGAGAACAGAGAGGGGAATATCATACACCAGGGCCTGTTGGTGGATGGGGAGCTAGGGGAGGGAGAGCATTAGGACAAATATCTATTGCATGTAGGGCTTAAAACCTAGATGATGGGTTGATAGGTGCAGCAAACCACTGTGGCACATGTATACCTGTGTAACAAACCTGCACATTAAGCACATGTATCCCAGAACTTAAAGTAAAACAAAATAAAATTTTGTAAAAAAAGAAGAGAAAAAAGAAAACTAGAGAAAGACAGTGTTCTTATGAAACCATTTTAATTACAGAAAGGTGAAGAATCATTTGCTCAAGAGGTATTCCACAAGCTCATTTCTATGTATTGGTCCAATTTTTATTCATTAAGTTGTCTTCTCTAACTTAAAACTTCCATTTAAATGCCACAGAGATTTCTATTCATTGAAAGCACATGCAGAAGACAGAAATTGTGTACAATTAACTATGAATGGTAATTTTTGAATGTGTTACATTTATACTACAACTGACATAATTTTTAAATTAAAATTTAAAAGCACTGTGAGTGTCAACATTTAATATCAAATGTTCCTAAGTAGTAAGTTTGAGTGAGGAGCACAAACATTGTAAATTGTAGAGTGCTAAGGCTGTGCTGCCCCTCCTCTGCAGAAACTCAATTCCAGTAGCAGAAACAGAAATAGAGTCAAATAACTTGCTTAATAGTGACTACTCTAATGGTCACACAGAGCAACAAAGTTATTGGGTAGTCTGCAGAGGGAGCAATGTAATATGTGCAATATTCACATTGAATTTCAAACAGCTAAAGAAACACTTTTACCTGCCATAGAAGGCCATCTTCCTTCATTGTCCCACTGTATTCCATTGGTTGTGATGGATTCCCACATATCCACTTCTAATATGTCACCTCTTCCTTCTAATAACCTAAGTGGTTGACAAAATCTATTTCTGAAATTTAGCTCAAATGTCTCTTCTTGCCAGAAAGGCAAAGGAGCTTCATTTCACCAGCCCTAGCAACCACAGATGGTCTTGTAACATTTTATTTTAATTTATCTTCTTTAGCATTTATCCTATATTAAATTGTTGATTTTATTGATTATGTTTTCCATGTATCTTCTGCTCTTACCCTGATTAAACTGAAGCTCCTTGAAGGACCAGCCTCTTCCAGTCTGGTTGAGGTTGGGATCTGGAAGAGTAGACACAGTCCATTGCAGGTTGACTGCACTGGAGCATTAATCTCAAGTCTTTATTTTGTCCAGAAGTTCATTAGCAATTCAACGCAACAAGTACAAGCTACCTCAAAATACATTTCTGCCCCAAATGTAAGACAGAAAATGACACAATTGAGAATATATTGGAAATAATATAGTTGCATTATTTATCAAGAATACTATGAATTCTGCAAATAATATAGTGAAATAAAAGCTGCAGTTCATAACAATTTGACAGTGCATCAGTCAGAGCTGTGTATTAGAAGATAATGCTTCCACATTCACAGGACAATTGGGTATATTTTAGTTATAAGATGATTATATCTGTACCTCAATACCTTGTTTAATTAGAGCCACAAAATTCTATTTGATTTGATGTTGGGATATCTTACAGGTATTTTGGCCTGGATTTGACAGATTGAACGAATTTAAACATTGCCAATCTATGATTCTGTTAAGACCAAAATTTTATATCAAAAAATTATTTCATGATTATAAAGAAATGACAATTGTAAAAAGATTGATTGTATTGACAATTTTTAAAGTGATGACTCACATATGAGCAAATAGTGTCAATGTTTTTCATGATTATATGATCACAGAGAATTTTCTCATAAAAGTTATAACGTAAATGCTATCTCATTTTAGTTACCAATTAGAGGACGGTATTATGTTTGCACATTAAAATGTTATTTTGCCATAATAGATAATTTTGCTGAATTTAAAAGTTGATATTCTCTTTTCAGCTACCAGCATTCTTCTCTTTGGAAATTCTGTTCATATATAAGGCCATTGTATTATTTTCTCTCTACATTGTTTGGCACTGCTGTATACATGCCCTGACTCCATGGCAGTGTCTTGTAATGGTTTGGACAATCCACACAGTAAGAAATAAACTTTTTTTTTATCAATAGGATCTTTATTACTCAGTACAAGTAAGGAGAGCTTTTTCTTCAAAGCACATGCAGCCTATGTGCTGGCAGAAATGAATCCTTGATGGAGTACAAACACAATTGCATACATGGGTATACAAGCTTGAGATACAAATATGTCTTAAAACAATACTTAAATCTAGCATGTGCATATGCCACAGTACAGTATTTTTTTAAATAAGGCTAACTCTGATAAGATACAGTGCCTAACATAGTAGTTCTCAGTAAACATTTGTTTATTAAAATTGTTGACTGTTGAAGTTTTGGCACCTCATTTACAGTACATTAGTGGTTAGATATGACTTTTAATACGCAGGGATTATGGAGATTATAATACATTTACATGGTACTTAAACATACTGGAGGTCACCTAAGAGAGCATGGATTGTAGGACATTAATTACGCAAATGCATATTGAGCATTTCAAGGTGTCCCAGATATAGCTATAAACAAAAGACAAAAATCTTCACCCTCATGGAATGAGCATTCTGGTAGGTGAAGATCCATCTTGAAGAAGGTAAAATGAGTAAAATATGAGATGGTGATCAGTGCTATGATAAAAAAAAAAGTAATGTAGGGAACAAGATGGACAAGGCTGTTGTCATGTTAGTGGGGCTGGCAGGGAGGCTGGCACCTGGGTGGCTTTAATGAGGTGGGTGCATGAGTATCATGACCTGACCTGATGCTGTATGGGTGATGTGGAAGGAAGAATAATGGTCCCCAAAGAGCTTGATTGGTTACGTCAGTTTGTACATAATGGGAAACTAAAGTTGCAGATGGAATTAAGGCTGTTACTAAACTGACCTTGAGGAAGTTATCTTTGATAATCTGAGTGGACTCATTGTCATCAAAGGGTCCTGTTACACATGGAGGAGGGAGGCAGAGAATCAATCAGAGAGAGATATGAAGATATACATTTTAGGCTTTGAAATGGAGGAAGGGACCGTGAGCCTAAGGAATGTGAGAAAGCTGAAAAGCAAAAGGAAATGCATCCTGCCTTCAGATCTTCCAGTAGTAACACAACTCTACATACACCTTAATTTTAGCCCAGTGAGATACATTTCGGTCTTCTGACCTCTAAAACTGGAAGAGGTTAAATTTGTGTTATTCTCACCCACTCAGTTTGAGGTAATTTTTATAGCAGAAATAAAAAAAATAATACATGAGACATATAAACAAACTTGGCTTAGGAAAGCTTCAGGAAGAGGTGTCGAAAGGCCTGAAAAAGCTGCGAATGGGCTTCCCGCTTCCCTTCCGTGCCAGTGTCATTGTGAGGTGTGCAGGGTTTCTTGGCTCCCGCATCTCTGCCCTGGTTTCCTGATGCTTCTCTCCAATCATTAGTTGCCTTTGGCAGTTTTACTTACTTTAGGAAGTCTCAACAAGGAAATCTTACAAACACGTTCTTCTCATGATCTTGTTTTTCTGAAATGTTTATGTGTGTGTGTCTGCCTGTGTAAACTCAAGGGAAAGAAAATCTGGAAAATATATGCTTCAAATGAAAAGGACTTGGAACCAGGAGTGGTGGCTCATGCCTGTAATCCTAGCACTTCGGGAGGCCAAGGCTGGCAGATCAAGAGGTCAGGAGTTCAAGACCAGCCTGGCCAACATGGTGAAAACTTGTTTCCACTAAAAATACAAAAAGTAGCCAGGTGTCATGGCAGGTGCCTGTATTCCCAGCTACTCGAGAGGCTGAGGCAGGAGAATCACTTGAACCCAGGAGGCGGAGGCTACAGTGAGCCCAAAGTACAACACTGCACTCCAGCCTGGGCAACAGAGCGAAACTCTGTCTTAAAAAAAAAAAAAAAAAAGACTTGGAACTGGATGAGCAAAAGGGAACTTCCATTTTCTACTTTGGATGTTTCCCTAGAATGTTGGTCGATTCTCAAATATTTTGCACACACGTTTTTAATGAAAGAAAAAAATAAATACAAAAATATAGAGAATGATATACAGATGCCAATTTTATACTGGTGTTTCCTTATGTATTAAAGACATTTTGCAACCCTTACTGCAACCTAAAATGTTGACATTTTCCTATATGGCCCATGCTTGGCAAGATATATGTGATCAGGTGGATTGTTTTGACTATGGGAAGTCAGAGTAAGTTTATTTTCTTTTCTCTTGCTCAATCATAAAAAAACATGAGGAGAAATCAGCAGTTATACTAACCCCCAAATCATATATTCATCATAAGTCAAAACAGGCAAATTATATAAAATTATATTTTATAATATAATACAAAGGAATCAATATTTAAAAGCTTTCATTCATACTTTACAAAATTCTTAATGCAACTAATGTTTCTGAGATGATGATATCAGATGAATACAATTCTTTTCAGGTATTTTATCAGATTAAGGG
>CAUYQU010077646.1:0-15686 GCA_963574635.1 Cheracebus regulus
CTTCACCATGCGGAGGGCTCGAGCCCAGACACAGTGTCTCCAGTTGAGGGAAGTCGAGCTATGGGAAAGCAGGAACAGAAGGAGACTTAGGTTAAAGATAAACCTGGTGGGTGATTACCAGATGGTCATGCAGACGAGATGTATTTGGGTATGATAATTGAGTTTTCTACAAAGATATGGTTATGACTTTGCTGACTCTTCCAGAAGATAAACAACTTACCCTTTGATGTGATAATGTGACCACCTACTCTGGTAGATGGTGTAAGCTGACCCTTTCATTGTCCTTATTCTGCGAGGTTGTAACTTGTTTTTCTACTTTAAGACTTTATGTTCCCCTTTATATCATGTAGGCACACACCTAAGAAAGGTATGTAAACTGACCCTGAGCACAATAAAGTTGCTGGTGAGGCATAAGCTTCTCAGTCCTTCAGACCCCACTTTCTGTCAATCTTTATTTTCCGTGCACCCCGCTATCCAGGTTGGAACCCTCTTGCAGGTCAAGAGCTCCTGGCAGACGTGCTCCCTTTATGAATAGATTTTTTTTTTTTTTTGGCCAGATATATGGTCCCATTTTTTTTGTACTTTACTGAAGTTAGTGAATCTAGGAAGCCGGGGCTTTAAGAGCTGGGGCTGGAGCCAGGTAAAAGGGAACACTGTGAGAGTACGGTGGGTGTAGGGTCACCCAGTTTTGCCCACTTTTTTTCCTCTGTCTCAACCAAGAAATGCAGAGTGCCTTGACCACTCTGTGACCTACCCAGCTGCATGTTTCCGTCTACAGGTTTGAACCCAAAATGGTTTATTGAACATTCCCAGGCACTGATAAACTTGATTATGTTGTTGCTGGAAACACTGAAAAATCGACTATTTTGCTAAACTTACAGAATCTTACCCCCAGATAAATTTCTTTTTCTTTTTCTTTTTTTTGTGGGGTGGGGACAGAGTCTCACTCTGTCACCAGGCTGGAGTGCAGTGGCGCAATCTCGGCTCACTGCAACCTCCGCCTCCCAGGTCGAAGCGATTCTCCTGCCTCAGCCTCCCGAGTGGCTGGAACTATAGGCATGCGCCACCATGCTCTGCTAATTTTTGTATTTTTAGTAAGGGCAGAGTTTCAGCATGTTGGCCAGGCTGGTCTCCAACTCCTGACCTCAGGTGATCCGCCAACCTCGGCTTCCCAAAGTGCTGAGATTACAGGCTTGAGCCACTGTGCCTGGCCTAAATTTTTATTTATTAAAAATACTTTTTTTCCTTTCTTTCCACAGGTGTTGACTTTTTATTTTTGTAGACAGGTGTCATTTTGTTGCCCAGGTTGGTCTTGAACTCCTGTGCTCAAGTGGTTCTCCTGCCTTGGTCTCTCGAAGGATTACAAGCGTGAGCCACAGTATTGGCCTCAAATTTCTTAAACACTCCTATAAACACCAAACTCCCTCCTTGAGAACATACCTGGGTAGAACACCCTTTGTTCCATTACTCACAACAAGGATGTGCAGCAGCCACTCTGTAGGTAAGTTCCCCTAATGTGTGCTTTGGCCTGATTGCCCTAGCATGTGGTGCTTCATTCACTGGAATCCCAACCAGCCCCATCATGGGATGGTTTGCGGCCTCCTTGTTAGAGCTGTCCTGATGCCACTCTCGGCGTGACACTAGCTGTGCATTCAGCTGATACTAACCGGTGGGAGTCTCTGGAAGGACTCTGATAGCATCATCATCACAGCATTCATTGGTTACCATCTGCCCGTTCCCCACTGTCCAATCTTTATTGAGCACCTACTCTATATCAGGCCCTAAGGACACAGTGGTGAGCAAAACAGACAGGGCCTTTGCCCTCCGTGGGATTTACCATATAGTGAGGAGACAGACTATGAACAAGTGCCAGAGAAATAAATATGTAACTACAAACCTTGTAAGTGCTACTAAGTAATCAGTCACGGTGCTGGAACACAGAAGCCAGTAGGAGAAGAAAGAGGATGTATTTTATTTTATTTATTTATTTTTTTGGAGACAGTTTTATTCTTGTCACTCAGGCTGGAGTGCAATGGTGCCATCTTGGCTCACTGCAACCTCCACCTCCTGGGTTCAAGTGATTCTCATGCCTCAGCCTCTTGAGTAGCTGGGATTACAGGCGCGTGACACCATGCCTGACTAATTTTTTGCATTTTTAGTAGAGATGGGATTTCGCCGTGTTGGCCAGGCTTGGTGTGGAACTTCTGGGCTCAAGTGATCTGCCCACCTCCGCCTCCCAAAGTGCTGGGATTACAGGCATGAGCCACTGTGCTGGGCTATGGTCTGGCAATATTGAACTGACTCCAGAGTCAGTTGTGGGGATAGGAATCCCAGAGATCCCAGTCCCAAGGAATTAGCAGGTGGTGGGGGACAATTCTCCAAAGTAGCCCTTGTCCTGTCCAGCTAAGCGACAGATGCATTGACCTGAAATCAGGCCAGAGTTTCCTCAGCATTCTGGCTGACCCTGGGTCCACAAGTCACCACGTGAAGGATGGTCTGCACTTTGTCACAGGATCATCCCTGAGCAGGAGGCCTGTGGGTGAGAAAACGGAGAAGCCCAGCGTCCAAACAGAACGCTCAGCTTGTCAGCTGAAAGCCGTCCCTCCTGCCACGCCACAAACACACACGCTGCAACAGCTGCACTCACACACGCACAGACACAAACGCAGGTGGTCCTTCATTCCACAGGCATGGACTGAGCCCCCATATGGGCCCTGCTCTGATCGGTGCCCGAGTGGAGGAGGTGAGGCCACTGGGCCCAGGTCTCTGCGCAGTGTGGGGATGGAGACAGGAGCGCTGCCGGTCAGATTTAATAAAGCATGTCGGGGGAGATGACAGAACTGTGCTCCGGACACAGAGGGACACCAGGAGAGACAGAGCCTTGTGAGTAGGGGCAGAAGGGGCTCAGGGCAGCTTCACAGAGGAGACCCTCATGCTCAGACACATGCATGCACATACACAAAGCTCCCCCCATTCCACACACAAACACAAATACGCACTCCACTCTAACACACGATGTACACACTCACACACGCCGACTCACACAGACACCTGAGCCTCACACAAGCTCCCGCACAGACACGCACTCGTGTTCACACACAAGCACACACGCATACAGAGCCGCACACAGTTCAGGCTCTGTCTCCCGCCTAACCCCATTGTATTCTGCAAACCGCGGGGCCTCACCGGGGGGACGGGCCACCGCCTGCCGGCGAGGGGCGCCCGAGAGCCCCGGGGCGGGGAAAAGGCGGGGCGGCAGGCGACGTCCAACCCCCTCTCTGTGTGGAGAGACTCTCAGCGTCAGCTTCGTCACCGGCAAACCGAGATGATAAACCTCCTGGGGGGGCGAGATGGACGATGTCCATGGAAGCGCTGTGAGTCCTGCTCCAGCAGAGAGCACGGAATCATTGCTGTTCTGCACATGGTGCACCTCTCCAGTCCCAGGAATCAGAAGATTGGGGGTGGGGCCCTGCATCCATGAAACCTTAAGGCTGTGTTTATGTTAACTTGAATAAATATTTGCACAATACAGTATACAAAATTCAAAGGCACACCCGGGCGCGGTGGCTCACGCCTGTAATCCCAGCACTTTGTGAGGCCGAGCCGAGGCGGGCGGATCATGAGCTCAGGAGTTTGAGATCAGCCTGGCCAACATGGTGAAACCCCGTCTCCACGAAAAATACAAAAATTAGCTGGGCGTGGTGGTGTGCGCCTGTAGTCCCGGCTACTCGGGAGGCCGAGGCAGAAGAATCATTTGAACCGGGGAGGCGCAGGTTGCAGTGAGCGGAGATCGCACCACTGCACTCCAACCTGGAGGACAGAGCCAGACTCCGTCTCAAAAAAAAAAAAAAAAAAAAGGCACAGAGTATAGGTGAAGAGCTGGTTTCTAAACTCCATGACTCTCTCCAGCTGCTCAGCTCCTCCTAGCACCTAACATTTATGAAATGTCTATGTATTGTACCAAAATAGAAACAATATATAATCTCACCCCTTTTTATGCAAGTGATCACAATGGTACCATACATACCACTCTGTACTGATTTTCTTCCCCACTTAGTAATAGATCTTGGACTCCTTGCATACTGAGGCCATAAAAGGGAGGCCTCAATTTTGCTCACAATTTTATTTATTTATTTAAATTGTTATTATATTTTTGAGACCGAGTCTCGCTCTGTCACCAAGGCTGGAGTTCAGTGGTACCATCTCAGCTCACTGCAGCCTCCATCTCCTGGGTTCAAGCAATTCTCCTGCCTCAGCCTCCTGAGTAGCTGGGATTACAGGCATGCGCCACCACATCTGGCTAATTTTTGTATTTTTAGTAGAGATGGGGTTTTGCCATGTTGGCCAGGCTGTTCTCGAACTCCTAACCTCAAGCGGTCCACCCACCTTGGCCTCCCAAAGTGCTGGGATTACAGGTGTGAGCCATCTTGTCCAGCCCTGCTCACAATATATCATGGGCTCCCTGAAATCTATTTGTTGTTCCTTTCCTCTACTTATAGAGAGTGTCCTCCCGCACACAGATGACCGTATGCCTTGCTCATTGCTTCCTTCTGATCGCTTTTCAGATATCACCTTGCCAGTGAGGTCTCTCCTCACACTAGTTAATAGTCTTCCCTTTGCTTTGCCCTCCATCCATGCTCTGCTTTGATAGATTTTACACTCATTAAATGTGTTCTCACCCCCAAGCTAGAGTGTCAGTTCTGTGAGGGCTGAGATTTTTGTCTTTGTTCTCTGCTATATTCCTAGAGCCTAGTAGGTGTTCGATAAATAGTTTTTGTTTTACACACACACATACACAAACATATTTTTTTTTAGGTGGAGTCTCCCTCTGTCACCAAGCTGAAGTCCCATGCCGTGATCTCAGTTCACTGAGGCCTCCGCCTCCCAGGTTCAAGCGATTCTCCTGCCTCAGCCTCCTGAGTAGCTGGAGTTACAGGCATCCACCACCACACCCAACTATTTTTTGTATTTTTAGTAGAGACGGAGTTTCACCATGTTGGCCAGGCTGGTCTTGAATTCCTGACTTCAGATGATCTGTCCGCCTCAGCCTCCCAAAGTGCTGGGATTACAGGCGTGAGCCACCGCACCTGGCCTAATTTTTTGTTATTATTGTTGTTTTTTTTGAGACAGGGTCTCACTACTGTCGCCAAGGCTGGAGTACCATAGTATGATCACAGCTCACTGCAGCCTTACCCTCCTGAGCTTAAGTGATCCTCCCACCTCAGCCTCCCAGATAGCTGGGATTACAGGCATGCACCACCACACCTGGCTAATTTTTTGTATTTTTAGTACAGATGGGGTTTTGCTAGGTTCCTCAGGCTGGTCTCGAACTGGATTCAAGTGATCCTTCTGTCTCAGCCTTCAAAGGGCTGGGATTACAGGCATGAACCACCATGCCCAGCCAAATACATAATTTTTGAAGGATGAATGAATGATAACGGGGCCCAGTCCTTGGCTTGAATCAAAAAGGTCCAACTCCAGCTTCTCTCCTGGGCTATGGACCCTCATATTCAATTACCCACCTCTCACACCACCATGTGACTGAGGCCGTTCTCCACTGTTCAGCCCTCCTCCTCGTGCCACCCTCCGTTACAACTAAGTCAACTTCGTTTCACTTCCTTGCTCCCACCCCATCCTGCTCTACCTCCTTGACTCTCTGCACATTAAAGAAAGTAAGAGCACAGTGGCTCACACCAATAATCCCAGAGACTCCAGTGGCTGAGGCAAGAGGATCACTTGAGGCCAGGAGTTCCAGACCAACCTGGGCCACGTAGCAAGACTCCATCTCTAAAAATGATTTTTTCTTTTTTGAGACAGATTTTTTTTTTGAGACTCAAAAAAAAAAAAAAAAAAGGCTGAGCTCGGTGGCTCATGCCTATAATCCTAGCACTTTGGGAGGCCCAGGTGGGCAGATCACCTGAGGTCAGTAATTCGAGACCAGCCTGGCCAATATGGAGAAATCCCATCTCTACTGAAAAAAAAAACACACACACACACACACACACACACACACACACAAAATTAGCCAGGTGTGGTGGCACATGCCTGTAATCCCGGTTATCTTGGGAGTCTGAGTCAGGAGAATCGCTTGAACCCAGGAGGCGGAGGTTTTGGTGAGCCAAGATGGAGCCACTGCACTCCAGCCTGGGCAACAAGAACGAAACTTGGTCTCAAAAAAAAAAAAAAAAATCCCATGCCTGGTCAAAGATTTTTTTGAAAATTAGCTAGTTGTGGGCTGGGCACGGTGGTTCACGCTTATAATGCCAGCACTTTGGGAGGCTGAGGCGGGTGGATCACGAGGTCAGGAGATCGAGATCATCCTGGCCAACATGGTAAAACCCCGTCTCTACTAAAAATACAAAAAATTAGCTGGGCGTGGTGCTGTGCCTGGAGTCCCAGCTGCTCAGGAAGCTGAGGTAGGGGAATCGCTTGAGCCCGGGAGGTGGAGGAGATTGCAGTGAGCCGAGATTGCACTGCTGCACTCCAGCCTGGGCGACAGAGACAGACTGCGTCTCAATAAATGAATAAATAAATAAATAATAAATAAAACTGCCATGGAGACTATTTTACACAAAATTTTGGATTTTTGCTTTGCACAAACAAAGCAAAAAAACAATGAAAGGATTTATTGAAAATGAAAGTATACTCCACAGTGTGGAAGCAGACCTGAGCATAAAGGGCCCAAAGGCCCCATTACAGAATTTTTGGGAGTTTAAATAACCTCTACCTGGGGTACACCCTATGTAAATGAAGAGGATGAAGTAAAATTACAAAGTCATTTACTTGACCAACGCCCTATGGAGAGTATATTTCTGGTCATAGCTGAAGTGTGAATCGGCCTTATGTCCCCTGCCTCCAGACCCTATTTTCCTGCCTCATGTCTCCACTGAGAGACGTGATCCCTATTTATGGAAGGCAGAGGGCCCAATGGTCTTTCTTCCGTAACTGCTTCAGGCTGGCTTAGAGGGTAGTCCCTACCTATTGGGATCACTGAACTCTCGCCCTGCTCTGTCTAGTGGAGGCAAGGTAGCTCCTTGATGGCCAGGGGTGGTGTCTTCACCAGGAACTGGCTGGAGCCTTTGTTGCATGATCATCTGAAGCTTGAGAATAAATTAATTTGGTTAAAAGATGTAATGGGAACTTCAGGGGGTGGATACCTATGCGGTCAAGAATGTTTTTTCCGCAGATTTGCAGGAGAAAAATGAAACCTGCAACAGGCATGAGCCACCACACGCCGGCTAATTTTTGTATTTTTAGTAGAGACGGGGTTTTGCCACGTTGGCCAGGCTGGTCTCGAATTCCTGACCTCAGGTGATCCGCCCACCTCGGCCTCCCGAAGTGTTGGGATTACAGGCGTGAGCCACCGCGCCCGGCCAAGGCTCATCTCTAAGCCCTTAAAGCACTTTAAACACATTACCTCGTGGTATTATCACCCTCATTCAAAAGATGAGGAAAGCTAATTTCCAGGAAGTTAACTGAGGATCAGAGATGTTAAATGATTTGCCTGAAGTTAGAGAACTAATAAGTGACAAAGCTAGTCCGGCTGCGTTTTACTAACAGGCCATTCAGCTGCCCAGGAAGATGTAGAAAACTGTAGCAGAGGCAGCCAGAGCCAGAGCTGGGGCGTTCCCCGCCGGGCTCGCTTCCAGCCGTGATGCCTCCAGGCGCGCCCTTTAGGCTTCAGCCCTTCCATTGGTCGTCCGTCACAGTGCGCCATGCTCACACGAGGGCCAGAAGCCAATCAGCGCGGCTCGTCTCCGCCCAGCCGGGCCACGCCAGGATCGCGTTGTCTGTCCCTTCCGCGGCACGCTGGGAGTTGTAGTCTAATTATGCATTTCTGCCAATAGTATGGGGATAGCGAGAACTACTCGACCCATAGAGCCGAGCGCGGAGTGGATTCTGCTTTTAGGAGTACCCGCCAACTAGCGGAACTGAGCAGGAACCCGCATCCAGGAGCAGGTGAGAGAGGTCGTGTGCTGGGCCTTGGAGGAAGGGAGCCGAGACCGTGCTTTGCTTCTGTAACGATACTGTGAGGCACGGGAAGCTCAGCCTGTTGTGTCAGAGTTTCTCCGTTTTGAGGGTCGGTGGGCTAGACTGGCTGGCCTTCTGGGCGTGCAGAGACTTCCAAACTCTGCCCTTGTGTTTTCCTGAAACCCCCAATATGCCCGGACCCCGGTCTGCTCCTTTGCTGCGAGCCCTTCTTTCCCGTCCAGAGTTGCTCCCAGCCTATCTGCGCAGTCCTAGCGCTTCCTGTGAGGCTCGGGACGCGCGGTTCCAGCACCCCAGACCATATGGACGCAGCACCCATGAGTTCCGGCCCCAATGCTTCTCCCCTCCTTGGGACGTAGCGCAGACCCTGGGCACCTTTCCATCTCCCAGGGGAGACCTGGGTTCTAGATTTGGCTTTGCCTCTACTATCTTTCTACCTCCTAGAGCCTCAGTTTTACTTGTGTAAAATAGGACGACTTAAGGGTCCTTTCAGCGCCTACTCCTGGGGTACTTTACTGTGTACCACGTCCTTACCCAGCCTTGTGGACGCCGTCTTGAAGGCATTGAGTTCTAGCCTGTTTATAAGTGGCAATTAGTTGGGTCTCAGTCACCCAGCCCTACTTTTTGTTTCCTGCATATCCTTCCTCTAATTGTCCCTAAGCACATTCCACAAGAGGGAAGGGCACTCTGGGCTTAGGCTGGGGTGGGAGTGATCTGGGGAGCTGCCACCGTGCCTCTGCCTTTGGTGCTTGCCCCTGCAGGGAGTGCTTGGCGCCCCCTCCCTATGCCACTCCCACGATGCCCTTGTCCCGCTGGTTGAGATCTGTGGGGGTCTTCCTGCTGCCAGCCCCCTACTGGGCACCCCGGGAGAGGTGGCTGGGTTCCCTACGGCAGCCCTCCCTGGTGCTCGGGTACCCAGTCTTGGCCTGGCACAGTGCCCGCTGCTGGTGCCAAGCGTGGACAGAGGAGCCTCGGTGAGTGTGGTTGGGGTGAGGGGCCTTGGGGAGGGGAGCAGCTGGTCAGGTTTCTGACTTGTTTTTCTTCTCCTCAGAGCCCTTTGCTCCTCCCTCAGAATGAATGGAGACCAGAAATCAGATGTTTATGCCCAAGAAAAGCAGGACTTCGTTCAGCACTTCTCCCAGATCGTTAGGGTGCTGACTGAGGGTGAGATGGGGCACCCAGAGACAGGAGATGCTATTGCCCGGCTCAAGGAGGTGAGGGATTCATGACTTGGGGGAGTGAGCCTTTGGTTTGGTTGCTCTGTATACACTTGGGATTCACCTGTGGCTTGTGGGGGGACTTTTGACAGATATGAGAGAAGGCTTTTACCTGAAGAACAGCCCACTCTTGAGGGGTTGGGGCCTGGGCAAGTATACTTATTCAGTCTGTCATCCTGACTTTTGGCTGTGATGGAAGGTGGGTCATTCAGACTGCTTTGCTTGAGGGTGGAGGCCTTGAGCCTGGCAAGTCTTTGATTTTGTGTCCTGAAATCAGAAGCTGCTACCTTGGCAGAGACCTGGGAGGAAGGCAGTCTGATCTATCTCCCTGGGGCCTGAGTGAAATTATTGCATCATTGGAAACTCCTGTTCTAGGGATGGACATGGTGACTCACGCCTGTAATCCCAGCATTTTGGGAGGCTGAGGTGGGTGGATCACCTGAGGTTGGGAGTTTGAGACCAGCCTGGTGAAACCCTGTCTCAAAAAAAAAAAAAAGATCTGAATCTAAAGAGCTTTAAAGATTAAAAAAAGAAAGAAACTTCTATTCTAGGACATGAACTATTCCTGTGATACTTGCCATTTTTTCCCCATTGATTCTGGAGTATCTATTAAAATTCTTTTTATAAATGCTGTCTATCTCATATATCTGAGGGGAACCAAGGGAAAGGGGGGTTTGCCTATACTGGAATAGGGATTAAAAGAGAAGTCTTGGCCCGGTGAGGTGGCTCATGCCTATAATCCCAGCACTTTGGGAGGCCGAGGTGGGCTGATCACTTGAGGTCAGGAGTTCAAGACCAGCCTAGCCAACGTGGTGGAACCCTGTCTCTACAAAAATACAAAGATTAGCTGGGCATGATGGTGTGTGCTTGTAATCCCAGCTACTGAGGAGGCTGAGCTGGGAGAATCGCTTGAACCCGGAAGGCTGAGGTTGGAGTGAGCCGAGATTGCACCACTGCACTCTAGCAAGACTCCGTCTCAAAAAAAAGAGAAGCCCTGGCCGGGCACAGTTGCTCACACCTGTAATCTCAGCACTTTTGGGAGGCACCACTTCCACTGAGACAGGTGGATCATGAGGTCAGGAGTTTGAGACCAGCCTGGCCAATATGGTGAAACCCCTTCTCTACTAAAAATGCAAAAATTAGCTGGGTGTGGTGCCGTGCACCTGTAGTCCCAACTGCTCAGGAGGTTGAGGAAGGAGAATTGCATGACTGGTAGGTGGAGGTTGCAGTGAGCAGAGATCATGCCACTGCACTCCAGCTTGGGCAACAGAGTGAGACCCCATCTCATAAATAAATAAATAGACTAGGGTAGACCATGCAGAAAGAACGTGCCTGGGCACTGGGATCTCTTCTAGCTTTGCCCCAGGACTTTGGGGAAGGAGTAAAGACAGTAG
This sequence comes from Cheracebus regulus, assembly GCA_963574635.1. Classification (NCBI taxonomy): domain Eukaryota; kingdom Metazoa; phylum Chordata; class Mammalia; order Primates; family Pitheciidae; genus Cheracebus; species Cheracebus regulus. Next base: position 10,601 of record CAUYQU010077646.1, read on the forward strand.
CAATTCCAGAGGCTCCTTGAAGAGGAGTCGGGGTTGGGGAGAATAAAATCAGGTGGTGGTTGGAAATGGGAGAGTGCGAGGAGAAAACTCAACAGTAGCTGCCGTGTGGACCCTGATACCCTGTCCCTCCCCCTTGCCCTCCAGGTCCTAGAGTACAACGCCATTGGAGGCAAGTATCACCGGGGTTTGACGGTGCTAGTAGCGTTCCGGGAGCTGGTGGAGCCAAGGAAACAGGATGCTGATAGTCTCCAGCGGGCCCTGACTGTGGGCTGGTGTGTGGAACTGGTAAGAGGTGTCGGGGAAGGGAGACGTTTCCTGCGACTTGGGTGGGAATGGGCGGGAGGGACCTGAAACTTGTCTCTGGTTTGTGTTTGTCTCTAGTGTGCTACGGCCAAATTTAGAGTGAATCACTGCACGAGTTAACTAATGTGGGGAGACTCTCGCCATTAGGTACAATGGTGGCTGTAGATAGGTGTAGGTAGGGTGGACTGGGGCCTCGGAACTGGACAGAGTGGTGTCAGCTTTCCTCTGAGCAGAGGACAGCCATAAAAGTGACAGGTCTTCCAAAGGCTGTTCTGAAGCAGAGATTGAAAACTGGCAGCTCACTGATAGTTTTTGAAAATGTTTTAAAATTAAGTCTCCTAATTTAACAAAGAGATTTTACACTAAAACCTAGATTTCTAGCATGGCTTGGAAAGTTGTAAGACCTGGGTCCATGTTCCTGCATAGCAACAGTTGGCTGAAGCTGAGTGGATGCAACTTCCCCAAGACCCAGGGCATGCGCTCTCTGGTGTGCTTTCTCCGATTTGCTCCCACCCCTGCATCTGCTTGTCTTCTGTCCCAGCTCATCTGGCTCTTGAAGGTGTATAATTTGCTGGCATGGCCTAAAGCTTTCATTAGTGACAGGGGGACTGGGTTCTGGGAGGGGTGCCATACCCGAGGAGGGTGGCAGTGAGCCCGAAAGGGAAGAGCATTCAGAACTTGGTAAGTGACAGTGATGCTGAGTTCCTGGCCTGAGTGAGCAGCTGGCTCAAGGGAAGATGTGCTGAGCACAGTCAGCCTGGGCACGGCCTGGGCACGTTCTTGGTATGGGTGGAGTAGGTGGATCTGCCTGTCCTATGGGTGGTGGAAATTCCAGTCTGGAACTTGTCAGGAAGACGGTTCTCAAGAATAGGGATTTGCTTCCAAGGAGATAATAGGAGGGACCATGGCATCCAGGGAGAGGGCGGCATTTGGGAGGCTGTGGGTGGATCACCTGAGGTCGAGAGTTTGAGACCAGCCTGACCAACGTGGGGAAACCTTGTTTCTACTGAAAATACAAAATTAGCCGGGCGTGGTGTCCCATGCCTATAATCCCAGGTACTCGGGAGGCTAAGGCAGGAGAATCGCTTGAACCCTGGAGACGGAAGTTGCGGTGACCCGAGATCATGCCATTGCACTCCACCTGGGCAACAAGAGCGAAACAACTCCCTCAAAAAAAAAATTCATTTTTTTTTTTTTGATATGGGGTCTCACTGTCACCCAGCCTGGAATGCAGTGGCATGATCATAGCTCACTGCAATCTCTGCCTCTAGAGCCGAAGCAATCCTCCCACCTCAGCCTCCCAGGTAGCTGAGACTATAGGCGTGTGCCTCTACCCAGCTAATTTTTTTCTTTTTTTTTTGTAGAGACTAGCTTTCGCCATGTTTTGCCATTTTGCCAAGGCTAATCTTGAACTCATGACATCAAGTAATCCGCTCATCTTGGCCTCCCAAAATGCTGGGATTATAGGTATGAGCCACCGTGCCTGGTCTAAATATTTTTTTAGAGACAGAGCCTCACTCTGTTGCCCAGGCTGCAGTGTAGTGGTGCAATCATGGCATACTGTAGCCTCAACCTCCTGGGCTCAAGCTGTCCTTCCACCTCAGCCTCCCAAGTAGCTGGGACTACAGGTGCCTGCCACCACGCCTGGCTTTTTTAAAAGTTTTTTTTTTTTGTAGAGATGGAGTGTCACTATGTTGCCCAGGCTGGTCTTGAACTCCCGGGCTTAAGTGATCTGCCTGCCTCAGCCTTCCGAAGTACTAGGGTGAGCCACTGTGCCTGGCTTGGGTTTTTTTTTTTTTTTTTTTTAATTTCTCTGATAAATAGAAAGTGCTGGTGGGGTTAAGAATCAGGGCTAGGAGGCAGAGGAAGTTCGGGGAGGCCATGGAATTAATTCTCTTGTAGACCATCATGGTTGAGTGGTGGTGGCTGAAACGAGATTGTCCTTACAGTCACCCTTGAGAGGCAGTGGATCAGTGGCTTTGGGGAAACCATGATACTCCAGATAAACACAGAGTAAATTAAACATGTGCCTTCGATGTGGAAAGCCTGGGACCGCCATACTACCCTTCTGGGGTTAGGTTAGAGGTGAAGGTGCAGATGGATGCCTCCTTCCCTGAGAACCCTGCCTGGAACAGTAGCAGCGATTGCAGTGGTCCTTTCCCCACGGCCCATGCTGGAGTGGTGGCGGGAGGTGTTGCATGCTTCCTCTGCAATGTGGATCCACTACAGCACACAGGATTAGGATGAGATGAAGTTTTAGAAACCATGTCTTCTGCTCCAGCCAGAGTGACGGAGTGAGATCCTGTCTCAAAAGAAAATAACAATAAAAATAAAAACCTGGGTATAGGGTCAGGTACATTGGCTCACGCCTGTAATCTCAGCATTTTGGGAGGCTAAGGCTAAGGTCAGGAGTTTGAGACCAGCCTGACCAACATGGTGAAACCTCGTCTCTACTGAAAACACAAAAATTGGCCAGGTGTGGTGGCGCATGCCTGTAATCCCAGCTACTTGGGAGGCTGAGGCAGGAGAATCATTTGAATCTGGGAGGTGGAGGTTGCAGTGAGCCGAGATCACGCTATTGCACTCCAGCTTGGGCAACGAGAGCAAAACCCTGTCTCAAAAACAAAAACCTGGGTATATATCTAGAAGTGGAAAAACAAAAAAGTAAGTAATAAAAATAAAAACCATGTCTTGAGGCGGGTGTGCGTGTGTGTGCCTGTAATCCTAGCTTTTCAAGATGTTGAGTCAGGAGGATCACCTGAGCCTGGAGTTCAAGTCCAACCTGGGCAACATAACAAGACCTGTTCTCTTTAAAAAAAAAACCACCCAAGGCCAGACAGGCAGATCACAAGTTCAGCCATTTGAGACCACCCTGACCAACATGGTAAAACCCCATCTCTACCCACATGCCTGTAATCCCAACTACTCGGGAGGCTGAGGCAGGATATCACTTGAACCCGGGAGGCAGAGGTTGCAGTGAGCCACGATCATCACTCCATTGCACTCCAGCCTGGGCGACAGAGTGAGGCTCTGTCTCAAAAACAAACAGAATCCAAACCATGTTTTGAAAAGGTAGTTAATGGCCGGGTGCGGTGGCTCACACCTGTAATCCCAGCACTTTGGGAGGTCAAAGCAGGCAGGTCACTTCAGGTGAGGAGTTCGAGACCAGCCTGGCCAACATGGCAAAACCTCGTCTCTACTGAATGAAAATACAAAAGTTAGCTGGGCTAGCAGTTGGTGGTGGTGGGTGCCTGTAGTCCCAGCTACTCGGGAGGCTGAGGAAGGAGAATCCCTTGAACCCGGGAGGCAGAAGTTGCAGCAAGCACACATGGTGCCACTCCACTCCAGCTTGGGTGACAGAATGAGATTCCATCTCAAAAAAAAAAAAAAAAAGCTATTTAAGGAACCAAAACATATAGTCTGACTGACTGCAGGAAGTATCATGGGGAATGTTAAGAGTGTTTTATTTTTAATTTCTTCATCAGACAAGTGTTTAGGAAACTCTCACTCCAGGCTAGTGCTGTGCTAGGCTCTGCAAATGCCAAGAGGGAAAACTTACTGTCCCTGCCTCCACAGAGTTCATGGTCTAGTGGGAAACCCGACACGTTCAGGTACCTTCAAATGGGCATTCAGAAGAGTAACACTTGGCTAATGTTTAAAAATATTTAAAGGTGTCTAAGACCCATAGGTCAAAGTCAGATTTCAGTTCCAGCTGGTTAGACCTGCACCACGAAGGAGCTCCTTTAGGTGAGGCAGTGTCTCTAGTCACAGAGGTGTTCAAGCACAGTGCTGGGGGCAATGTGGGAATATCTTCTTTTGTTTAGGAAGTAATGTAAAGTCAATTGCATGAATAGATCCTTAAGCATTCATTGAGGTTTTTGGCAAGAATAGAGTATGGCGTATGAAGGTGTTTCCTCATCTCCCTGATACCAGGCATGATCTAGAGCTGATTGGAGATGCCAGCGATCTGTTCTAGTCTCTTACCTAAAACAAGAGTGTTGTTGTTTCGTTTCATAGGCAAGGGGTCTGAGCCAAACAGGTTATGTCACTTTCCAAGTCCCCATAGCACAGAAGTCTTCTGCCTCCCCATCCTGACCTTTCCAGCTCATAGGGACTGTCAAAGGCAGCAGCTCTGGCCTGGGCATGGTGGCTCATGCCTGTAATCCCAGTACTTTAGGAGGCTGAGGCAGGAGAATCAGTTGAACCCAGTTCAAAACCAGCCTGAGGAACATAGTGGGACCCTGTCTCTACAAAAATTAAATTAGAAAAAAATTAGCCAGGCATGTGATGTGTGCCTGTGGTCTCAGGTGCTCAGGAAACTGAAGTGGGAAGTTCATGTGAGCCTGGGAGGTTGGGGCTACAGTGAGCCGTGATCACACCACTGCACTGGATAACAGGAGACTCTTGTCACCCCCCAAAAACAAAGCAAAACTATATACAGATACAGACAGAAAGTAGCAGCTCCATTGCTGATAGAAGGAACAGTAATGAGGAGCCCTGAAGGTCTTATTCCACTCTTCCTAGCTGCAAGCTTTCTTCCTGGTGGCAGATGACATCATGGATTCATCCCTCACCCGCCGGGGACAGATCTGCTGGTATCAGAAGGTAATGGGGACTGTAAAGTAGCAGTGGGTATGGGGACAGGCCATAGGGAGGTGGTTACATGTGGCCTGGTTGAGGTGTTGGGGTGATGGCTGTCAGTACGAACCGAGGCTGGAGATTGCTTGCTTGTTTTTCTCTGCCCTCCCAGCCAGGCGTGGGTTTGGATGCCATCAATGATGCT